>QXVZ01029053.1:0-11622 GCA_008931825.1 Phallusia fumigata
CTGTAGTTTATTACACTTAATAAAAATATTAAATTCCAATTTATTTACGTTAAATCCTTGAAAAATTCAAAAACATTTGACTTTATAAAATTTAGTAATTCGGTTGCATCCAACCATTATGATGTCAGCATGTTTTGTGTTCTAGAACTTTTATTTTGTATTACTTCATACTAGTTAACCAAAAAGTCCTCTAAAAAGAAATGAATATGATATTATTTACCTTATACATTGAGCTCATGGGAGTTTGTGATCTCGCATATGCTTTAATCTTGTCAGCAAGCTCATATTTAGCAGGGGTAAGCACTTCAAATCCTCCAGTTTCCGTGTTGAATTTGAGGGGNAAGCTCATATTTAGCAGGGGTAAGCACTTCAAATCCTCCAGTTTCCGTGTTGAATTTGAGGGGCTCCGGAAAGCTCTATAATCAGAAGTTGTTTTTTTGTGGGGCTTGATTAAAATTACCGGCTGGCTTTTGTGTTTCATGAGTAAACATTTTTTTTGTTTTAATTTGTATGAAGTTAGCGACTAAAAAATAGTACAATCTATTCCAACCGATTTATTTTAGGCAATGATGTTTTAATTTATGATGTAGCTGCAATGTGTTCGGCCTTGATCCACTAATGATGTCCTTTACTTTTAGCATCTTAACTTTTATGTTGTGTTACTGTTTCTAGCTTGGTTATTGCTTGTGTCGGTGTGATTTCTTACACCATGTTTGTATACAGTACAACAGAGGCTTAAAGCTTTTATCTAGTGGTTCCAACACTATGAAATGCTTGTGGTACACAAAGGTTTTTCAGTGGCATGCAAGCAACCTTTTTTGCTTTTTCATAAATTGATCGCAAAAATTGTTCTTTGTGGGATTATAGTTTTGCATTTTATCACTTCTGGTCATCTATTTGTGATTCTGAAATTGTTTTTAAGTAGGTAGTACGGAATACAGTACAAACTGAGAAATGTTACGTGAGTAGTACCCAGATTGGAAAGTTCAATTTTAGCGCGGAGGATTTATGTTAAAAAAATTTTTTTGCGCGGATTCACACTCAAAAAAATTTTTTTGCGCGGATTCGCGTGGACAACTTTTGGAACAGCGTTGATTACTGACGCCTCGTCCTGATAGCTACTACAGAAAACAGAATAAACTGGCAGTGGCAATGCACTTATCTGATGCAATTCGGTGTTAGTCATGCTTCAATACACAGGAAATTGTAAGGAATAGAACAGTGTTTCGCAACCATTTTTACTCACGTTACTTACAATATTCGGCGGCACATCTTAACCTGCGTTTTGCGCCAGGTAAGCCTTTAAAACATATTTTTTTTATATTTTTGAATTGAATAATATATTTGCAACCAAATGCAGTTTAATTTAATGCGCGAAAGGTACTCGCGTACCAAAAGTTGCGTAACACTGCCTCAAAGCACCTCTTGATTTATAAAATGTTTTTGGAAACATTAAACAATGTGCAGTCATGCGTAACATTTTTACGTTTTGCTGTTTTCGATTTCACCGAAATGACATTGCGCAGCCGTTAATGTTGTATTAGTAGTTGTTGAAGGTGTGAGATTTTTCGCAAATAAATCATCTATTTACAATACAAAGCAGTTGGTGAAGACTGTTCGCGGATTGTAAAATTGTGCGCGGATTTGTACTGAAATCACCGAAAGTGCGCGGATTATAGGCTAAAAACCAAGAGTTTGCGCGGAGGATAAATCCTCCGCGCAGGTCATTCTTTCCAATCTGGAGTAGTACATAAAGATGTGTAATCATTTCTTTACAAGTTTACAAGTAAAACGCGTTTACCAATTTACAAGTAAAATGCATTACCTTATGTTTCAGGCACATTTTTCTACAGATTAAAGATCAATCTTACCGGCAATTCCAAAAATTCATTGAAATAGTTGACAAAGAGGTCGTCGGTTGCAAGATATTGTTCCTGAAAAAAACAGTCGTTACAATTTGCAAAGTCATCTTATGCAGCATTACTCGGCACATTTTTTCCGGAGTAGGGAAATCACCAGCGTTAAAACAAAATGAAAATAATACTTTTTAGTAACTCCAGTGAAAAACACAAAAATTATGCACTAAGTAGTAGGAGCTACTCACAAAATCGTCAACATCCAACTGGGGTGGATCTAAAAAGAAATATATTGTAATTGTAAACGGCAGTGCAACAAATCATAGTTTTTAAGTAATCCCAGTCGCACAACATAATCTTGTGTTTGTAGAATTATTTGTTGTCGATTTTTACTATGGCAACGCTCAGGTGAAATAAAGAAGCTGACGCTGTAACTGTCACACATGTTAAAATTTTGTTGTAGTATTTACATTATTGTGTTTACTGAAGGACAAGGATGACAGTAAGGTACGGTACGCAGCTAAAATCATCAAAAGGTACCATACAGAGGTACGGCACGCCTTTCGCAACGAGGTTGAGGGTATACACAACTCAAAATGTGCCGTACCGCACTGCCATCCTTGCCTTTGGATGCTCAATATTGAATTTCGAATCAAAATACCGAAGTATTCGAATGTAAAACTGTTTTTATCGGGTGATTGGATTTGAACCTTTTTTGTGCTAGACTGTGATAAACACCCTATGTAAAGCAAATTTACGTACGTGTGCAGCATTGTGTTTACAGACGGCTACAAAATTTTATTACTGTTTGTTTTTGGCAGTTTAAACACTCGTAAAGTATGTAGCAAGTGACAAAACGCGACAAAATTCATTTCCACGTCCACGGAAATCCATTTGAATAAAGTAAGAACAAATACAATAGGATTCAAAATTATTGATTCGGAAAGAACTATTCTACAATAACCTAGAATACTCAATTATTCTACGTTGTAAATTCTTTAATATTTATCTTGCTAAATATTTTTATGCTCAGTCTCGCTTGCTGAACATACAAATAAAAAAGTGTAGCTGCAGCGCGTTTAACCTTGATCCACTGATTGTGACCTTCAGTTTTTTGCCCCTAATAACGTAGAACGTGACGCAGTTATTTCCGGCCTGGTGATTAGTTTAGTGCTATTTTGTCGCTATGTTTTCTTTCACCGAGCGAAATAAACTCAACTCAACTCAAAAACACTCACCGGTGGTTAAAATCTTTTCCGGCATAATTCATAGAGGTAACCTTGGGTCATTGACCCTTCGGGGTTGAAGGTCAGCGTGCTGGCGGCCAAAGCAATTATTCTTCAAAACACCATCGATCACCATTAAACGGCCACTAGTAAACCTTGTGATTTGGAAAATTGCCTAATTAGGAAGATTGTGAAACAGGAAAAATATCGCTGTTATTTGCACAACCACAAACGTTGTCATCGAACGAGCAATATTTCATCTGAAAAATGCCTTTCTTTCGTTTCAACTCACCAAAAAAATTCTTAATTGGCCACCTTTTGCCACAAAATTTGCTAATTATCCAATCTGCAACCACTGCCTGGGGTACTTTATGAAACTAAATATGTTTTTCGAAACCAAACTTCCATTTTTAAACGTGTTTTCTTGCTGAAAACTATTTTCGAACGCCACCCGCAATGATTTTTTCTTCTTCATCAAAGAATTTGTGGTTTGTTGCGCCCTAAAAGCAAAACCACTTCCAGATACACACAACACAACACGTCTTTCTGTGGTTAATAATTATCCGACCTGGCGCGTTTTGTTGAACGTACTCGTGTTTCATATTTGCTCTTTAATCGCTTTTCCCACTTTGGGAATATTACTTTCCCAACTCCTCATAAATTTTCGAGCACGGCCACACACAAAGCTCTGTTGTCCCAGCAGTAGTGAACAAACGCGTGTGCAACGTCACTGAGATCTTTTGTTGCGTTTTATTGTCCCTTTTTTCCCATTGTTATGGCATAAAACGATTTGATATCGCCTGGTAACAAAGCCCAGCAACGCTTGCCAAAGGTTTACGACACAATTTTTGTTTCACTTTTTATTAAACGTTTGTGGTTAAATATCTAATCACTTGTGGTCACGTATTTTAAAGCGGTGAAAGCGAAATTTTGCCGCCGACAGCAATTTTGAGAAAAATCGAAAAATTTACACCATGCTAAGGCCACTGAAATATTATTGTGATTGTTAAATGTGACGTCATGCTTTAGTGACGTCACTAAACGTAGTTGCTGCTACTAATCAAGGTTTAAATGTGGAGCTGGTGACAACTAACTAAAAAAAAACTTGCAAATAAGAGTTACACATGTTTTTCAATGCCCCTTGAACTTATCGTGCAAAGTATTGTCGATTCAAGATTCAACGAGCTGTAGCCTGTGTTTACAATTTGGCTGTAAAAAAACATCACGCTGACGAGTTTATGGAGCTAAAATCTGGCCTTACAAATCGCCTGTCTAAAACAAAACTTCCAAGAACTGCCAGAAAACATCAGCAATTGTCGAAACGTTGCAATACAATAATGTATTCGCTTCATACAAGTTCTCTGGCAGTTATGTTATTAATTAAACTATTCTTCAAGTCTGTGTCTTGCGCGCATAAACTCCGAAGGTTACTTGCAAACTTTCCACCTGAAATACATGTTTATCAAATAGATTACAAGTATCTGAACACCTACAGAACCAACTGGACTGTTGCGTACAAAAACAGTAGCTAGCTGGACCAGGCTGACATTAAAGCTGTATCAAGTACTCTCCACAAGCACTTGTACAGCCGATACCGGCCGATTGTCTCGTAACACTGCCGCCCTATTATACGTCACAACAGCGTAAATATTTAAAGATATTCTCGCCTGAACAGAAGGTCTGGCATGACAAAGAAAGTTGGGTTGGGCTGTAACTGTACACCGGCACTTCGATACTTTAATTTGAAGACTCTGTTTGTAAGGAAACAATTGTAAGGGTCAATTATGTGTGCTGCTGTACAAGACAGTACAGATGTGCTTTGGTTTTGAAGTAATAAAGTTGCTTTGATGTTTACATTTCATCTCCAAGAAGGCATGACGGTCAAATTAGGCAGTGGCTCCCAACCTTTTCTAATGGTTATTTTGAAACTTTTCATTTCTCCTCTACTAGACAAGAAGTGATATAAAGTAACATTAAAAGTCATAGCCCCTCCAAAATTTCGAAATTGTACTTTGAATTGAGTTAAGTTACTTGCTCCCCCCCTCTTAAAATTTCAAAAGGGGCTATGCCCTCCAAAATTTATAAATTGATCATGAAGGTAGGTTATCCCTGAAAAAAAGAGCTCTAAGTTGTACAATGTAGGCTATACCACCTAAATTTTGGGCTGGCTATGCTATTACAACATGTTGACCTTCAATTAAAGTATAGTAGGCCTGGCACAGACCGAAATACACCACAGTCGTCTAAAACGTACAGGTAATTAGCAATCACATAAAAATTCCAATTTTAATCAAAAACATTGTTTCGGGCATAAAATCGTGACGAGGCATTTATCGTGTTTTGCAGAGTCAGTACGTTGTCATGGCAACACACATCAACAATCCGTGCAGTTCCGGCAAGAAGCAAAACTCAGTGAGGCGCAAATTACGCGGTGTCGCTAGCGATGTTGGCGACATGTTGTGATTTAATGTTTTACAGTTTTAATCCATTTTGAAGCATTTTCCCTGCGCTAGCGTTGGGATTTATTATTTCTCCCCAGGGGCCCAGTGGGGGAGCGCCCCCACACCCCAACTATCAAAGTGCATTTTATATTTCTAATTCTGCTTTACACTGGCACTCATATCGTCATACTTACGTTACACTCAATAAAAAAACGACATCATTGGAATTAACAACAAGTATTTGGAGAAATATTAAGTATTAACTCACACTTTTGTGAGCCCCGTCACATAATGCATTGTAAATACGATGTAGCTGCAGCGCGTTCAAATTTAATCCAACAGCAAGTTGCGCAACTATCTCCGACTTGGTGATTGTTCAGTACAATTGCGTCGCTATGTTTTCTTTCACCAAGCGAAAAAAACTTAACTTAGCAACCCAAGCGTAAAGATTTTCGGTTGGCGACGTCACTGGCGCTACCCGCATCAAAGATTGCGGCGTGACCAGCAGTAACATTAACCAACTTGGGGTACAGGTAATCGTCATGTTGGTTTGCGTGTCGTGTGCAAAAGCTTGTTGTGTTCCTGGGGTACACAGGCCGTGTGAAGAATATTTGGTGACATTCGAAACTTTTCGCTTGGATAGGGAAGTTTTGTCAGTGTCCGATGATTGAACTCTCAAAACGGGTTTTTTTTGGGAGCACCATTAAAACACTGCACGTTTCAGAGCCGGTTTCGAATTTATGGGGGCTGCATCAATCAGGTTTTAGTCTTTGACGCCACCTTACGGTTTGCCACGTCACTTTGCTCCTACTCCAGTGCTTCAGAATATAATTTCTCAGGTATCTATAAAACTAAGTTTTATGATTCAGGATCCTAGAAGCCCCCGGAACAGCAGTTCTCAAACGTTTTTGGTCACGTACCACTTCTAGTTCCAGAAAAATTCATTTTGATCAGATATTTTTTAACCTATTCTGTATCATGAAATGCAACGAAGATCACAGGTTTAATTTAATGCGCAAGAGATGCTCGGGTACAATTGGTAGGGAAACACTGCACAAAAAAATGATCTCCATGGAACATATCAGCATCAGTAGAGCGCAAAAATAATAGAATCAATTAACTATCATTCAACATAAATGCGCTGTTACTTTGTGACAGTTTTGCCGTCAAGTTTACGAATTTTAAAGTGTATTTCATTTTCAAATAGCTTCAGATGGTAGTTTTTTTTGCTAAATGCAAGAATTTTAAAGTGATTTTTTCTTCAGATGGCTGTTTGGTTGCAAAACAAACCCTGCATAGTTAACCTCCATATCAGCTCGTGCGCAACGGTGAGCTCGACCATGTTGACAAAGTTCCAGTTGAAAAATTTTGGCAGTTTTTCAAACTCTCAGCCGCTCTCTCTCTGGACAGGGCTAGGGGCAATGCCTCGCCGAATTTCAGCAATTTTTGCGCAAGCGACTGTCTGAGTTCTAAGCTTGATTGATTACAGGGACTTCGTATCGCGTTGTCGTGATACTATTGGGCGTTGTTCAGGCATTTCGTGAAGAAATTTACTCCGATTTACAGGTTTTCATCCATAACAAGCTCTGAATGTATTTTTGCTCTTACGAAATTTAAATTTACAACAAAGCCGTCTGAATTAGAAGCAAATTAAGCTCAAATTTTAATTAAATATTGTTTGCAACGTTATTTGATGTTTTTCGATCGATTTTGAAAGTGCTGTTGTCTAGTTATGTAGGCAATCAAACGTTGCTATGGTTCACTGCACGAAGCTGGTTGCGAAACACGCTTCATGCGGGCAAAGTTCGTATATCTTAAGCAATAATTTTAACCTTGCTAAATATACCCACATGTGAATAATGACAGGGTAGCAGATGGGTAATTAGCTGAACTTGTCAGCTTTTCTATTGGGTATAACAGAGCAAGCAAACTAGATCAATAAGGTGAAAAATAGAGCTGTAGTCTGAACAGAAACGGGTAATGAAAGAAAAAGCGTAAGCACTGCTCTAAACAGCGGCAGTCAGCAAAACAGTAAGTCACAAAACCTTTCAGTGGAAAAAATATTTGTCCAGTCCGCTGATGCTCTACTTTCACAATACAATGTAAGTAAAGATGTTAGTGATTCCATTTCGCATTCGACTCCATTGCTGTCTGGACGATTGATGGGAAAGGGAGATGAGATTGTTGTTTGGTTAGTACTGACTCACTTTCAGGGTTTTACTTGGGTGTTCGAATAAGTCACCTTTCTTTGGCTGAGAGTATTTTAGCGATGAAGCAATAATAAAAACGAATTTTACTTTGTCAGTTTTAGGCAAAAGAGGTTACTAAAAGGGCTAAGATTGACTTATTGAATAAGTCTTATTCTGGAAAGAAATTTGCTGAACCCGCTTTTATGTGTCGATATTTCCGTATATAACCCCCTTCCGGTTAACTGTTCTTAAAATGAGTTTTGGGAAAAGATCAGGCGTCCGTAAGTTGTTTACAAATGCTTTCAGGCCAAAAGCCGTTTTGTTTGCTGCGACGCGCTTGCAGACGTGCTTTCTGCATGCTCTTGTGGTCATGTACAAGTTGCTCTGTTGTTTTAGCACGGGCGGACGTTGCTTCACGAGACAACACGCTTACTGTGTCCGAACAGACCTCAAAACTAGATAGTGTTCAAGTCCATTGCGCGACCAAACTCACAATAACTAGAAAGCTGCTGGAGCCTCGGGCTTTGAGAGATGTAGGTGAGACAGCTTAGCTAATTACAACTGCCGTTGCTTTATGGAAATTAAGATAGATTTTCCTTCAACTTGTAGTTCGCATGTAACGTCTGTTTAGATTTGCATGTCTTGATTGTAATAGTCAAATCGCTAGAGTACCTTGTAAGCTGTAAACTTGAAACTAGAGACATCGCTAACACGTGTATAGGAAGTAGTAGAATATATTTTGCGATTGAAAGGCTTTGTTTTGCCGCTCTTTAGAGCAGAGTTTCTTAACATTTTTACTCGTTACCCATTTTGTTCAAACCAAATTTCTTTTCCACAGTTTTAACAAAAAACCTAGCGGAATGTCAGTAGTTAGATGCATTTAATCGTGTTTGGCATCAGCGAAATGTTTATTTGAATTGTTTTTTCTGTTTTGAGGCCATTTCTTGCAATGCCATCTTCGGGTACAGTAAGCAGTTCTGAAGAGATTTGGATGTTGAGTATTTGCTGACTTGTATTTGGTTTAACCTGTTGGGTTTCGCTAGATTGGAGCGATTACGTTTCGCAAGAAAACGAGGCAAGATTAGAACCCACAACCTAGCGAGTGCAATTAAGTCGTACTAACCGCCCTGGCTATCGTTGCAAACGCCACTTACTAACCATTGTAAGTCGGACGCTGAAAAGGATAAAAAACGTAGGTGCAACGTTGAAAAAATGTTAACCCCGCCATCGCCTATAGCATCGACTAAAAATAGAAGAGATTTCGTGGGTGTTACGTTTGACTGAAGAGGTGAGAAAAAGGGTAAATTTTGGCTTTAACAACCAACAGTGTCTCAGCGTAGAGGCAGACAGGTGCAGGGCACTTGAAAAGGAGCGAAAAATTGTAGGTTAGTCAAGGGTGGTCTGTTTTGGAAACGAGAAATTGTGAACCGTATTGTGGAGTGAGATGGTTAAAAACGTATTCACACATTTGCAAAGAAAATTAAGGTAGATTAGGCGTGGACTTTCATAACAGCTTCACTAATTGCCAAATAACCAGCGTAAATCAGGCCCAATTTACTGCAGGTATTTCGGCATTTGTCATCCCCAGTAATAAAAGATAACCTGCGTCACGTTTAATTATGAGGCAACCTCGTGTGGGTAGGTGACGAGGAACCTCTTTCCGCAGGTATAAGTAAGCTGGGCATGCGTGTTGTCCGGTAAACAATCTGTACACGAAGTGAAAGGCCGATCGGAGTTTGACATTGTTACAAACCTTTAACTGAAAGCAAACAGTATTTGCAGATCACAAGTCCATTCTTCACTTTGTTATGTGGTCACTACAAATACAACAGTGATTCTCAAAGTGTGGTCCGCCGCCCCCTCACAGTGGTCCGCGAAAGATGACTTAAACTAGGCACGAGTTTATAAAATCGCCTGTTTTGAGAACATGTTAGAATGGAATTCTGTTTGATGGTCCTCAGAAAACAATTCGAAGATAAGCGGTCCTTGGGCTAAAAAAGGATGAGAAACACTGAAATACAAGAACATAGAGGACAAACGATCAATACGTTTGGTCACAAAGACGCATTTTCTGCTCCTATAGTTCGGTTCCTAGCAAAGCTCTAAAAACCGTTAAGAAATCGACATCCAAAGTCAGTCAGTGTTACCGTCAGATGCGCAGTAAGCAGTTTTTATGTCATCGCCTAAGGTGCTAGTTCTGGGCCATGTCATTGCAGAATAATTTCAGGCGACATTTGACGATGGTAATGTGACCCACTTTGCTAAGCAAGTGCAAGCTAAGGCAGTGGTTCACAATGTTTTTTGTTTTGCCGCCCCCTTTCGCAGGGAGTTGTAAATCGCGGCACCCATAGCGGCTTACATGGCAATTACAAACTGAAGTGTATAAAGTAAACTATCATTTTGCAGTTTATTTATGAGGTAAAGTATCGAACAAGTCAGTCTTTTTTGCAAGCGTTATTCACCGACATAACTTGTAATACTTTATTTGATGAGAAAACAATTCTAGTAAATTGGTCGCAGCACCCCTCAGGCCTATAAACGGCCCCCGGTTAGAATACACTGGGCAAAGGTCTGACAACACTTGTCACTCATGCCCGATCAGTTTACTACACTTTGTATAGAGTTTTCGATCGTAAATGAACTTACATAATGATACAAATTGCTTTAAGCGTCAAACATTTAACTAATTCATGCGTTACTTAAAAAAAATTAGGTCGTCAAAAAATCTCAAGTTATGTTGACATTTTCTAAACCGACCAACAGTTCCAGTGTATTTCACACAAAAACATTGAACACCCTAATTATTTTGCATTTTTTCGTCTACTGTTTAGTGGGTTAAATTTTGCGACTTTCAGCTGTTTTGTGCATTGTTACGTCACAGTTAATTTGGGTGACGTAACATGTCGGTTGGTTTAAAAACGCAATGTCGATGCAAAAATGAAGCAAACCGGGCGTTGGTTAAGTATAAAAGGTTTAAAGTTGACACAAACAACTTTCGTGTTGGCCACTTGGTTAAGCGCCCTACAAAAACCAGAATAATGGAAATATTTTCGAAATGGCTAGATTTTTCTAGCCACGCCTTGGAGAATGAAAATTCTTGGAAGGCTTACTATGATTCGGTATAACGCCTCTCGCCTGGCGTACTTTGATTCTACTTCGAAACGTCATTATTTTGTGTTTTCAACTACAGACCTTCTGGTTATCGCCAAAATACCGTGACCCACCTGTTAAACAAATTATTGATTCTATCCTCAATGCGTTGGCATGCGACAGCGCTCAGTGTTTACGTTGCGTTGTTGGAGATCGCTTTGCAAGGCGATGTTGGCAAGCGCTATTTTTGCTTCGGGCTACGCAGACATTTTTGTCGGGCAATTCGAAACGATTTTCTCGACCATAATTCATTTTTCTCTCGTCGAGCGTTGCACTGAAATGAAATTTGCGCCAAGGGCAACCATAGCTGGATTTTATAGTTGTGTGATTTTAATGCAAAATAATTCAATTTGCAAACAGATGAGAACGGGAGCTAATTTCAAGAAACATGACTGTTCTTCGAAAAATATATATTTCGCGTTATAAACGGAATCGTTAGTTGCTTATTCAAATAGAACTTTGCCAAGTATAAACATCAACTAACTTTGTTTTCAGAAAACCTGATGTGATACTTAGTAGTGTCACTTTAAATAAGCAGCGATCGTCGACCATTTCGTTGTTTGTTGTAGGGATTGGTATTTCTCATCTTAATCTCTCAACATAGAAACAGAAATTACCTTGAATCGAATCAACAGTATAGTGAATTTCAACCCACCGGGATTTTACCAATTCGTTGTTCATTTCTCCTAAAGTTCAAACCATCCAATCATATAATTTTATTTTGAAAACTCGCCGGGCGGCTGAGGTTGCAAATAACCAC
>QXVZ01029055.1:0-13195 GCA_008931825.1 Phallusia fumigata
CGTCGGATATATATGACAAGTCGCTTTAATCAAGGATGGCTGTTGAATGTGACAGCAAGCTTTATACGTTTGTTAGTTTTGCATGATAAGTTAATTAAACAAATGAATCAAACTCGAGCAACCTATAAGTGGCCGAGTGACAATCGGATCATAGCAACGGCCTTATTTGATAATTACTGTTTGCAACGTAACTGTTTACTGAGACATACAACACTGGTGTAAGCAGCATTGGGCTCGAAACAATTGCATGGTGGTAAATGGTGATTCATACTTTATGACATGACTTTAAGTAAAACAGACCTGATTACCCAGGGCTTATCCGTTGACGTTATGTTTCTTGCCATTATACAGAACATCATTTTGTGCCATTATTATGCAGATAAAGCGATAAGAAAAGGTATTTTGCTACTTGATGTTTTGTCCTAACACCAATTTAATACTAATGATTTTTATTTGACCAACTGAATTAATGAGCCTATTCGGGGTGACAACCAAAAACAACCAGAATGCATTTTCTAAATTTGTACATCTTGTTTGAAAACATTTACCTTGATTGTTTACCAAATTTGTGTGTTTCTTTTGCAACTCGGAACAGATGTGTTTATGTGTTTTCGTTTACGATTTTTATGTGCGACTTACATTGGATGATGTAAAATAACGTTCAGTTTAGCGTTTTCCTTTATTTTCCCACAAAAACTTTTGTGCATTGTAACAAACACTTACCTGAAAGCACAAAAAATACAACCATGTATCAGCAAATTACAAGATGTGGTAAATTAATTCGGCAAAACGACGCACTTTATGTGATTTCAGAAATATATGAATTTACCGAACATCATTTACCAAAATAAAAATATTCAGCGTGAGTACCACAGCTCTGGAAGTAAATATGTATGAAGGCCAATAATAGCACGAAAGTGCAGGTTTCTTTTTCAACTATAGGCACAAGCAAATATGTCGGTTATAGCCTAGCTCAGTGCTGTGTATAGTTTTACACATAAGTGAATATAACGTAAAAAATCAAACCTTCATGCTTAGACTTAACACGCGATGTATTTAACTTACTTGAGAAATAAATAAACATAAAAAAATACACAAACATATGTTAAAACGACTTTCGTGACAGTATTGGTGTATACCTTACAGCAATTGGCGCAAAAAAGTAACACAAAAATATACAAGGTAAAAGTTACCACATTACAGCAAAAGTTTCGCAAACAAATGCATTAATAACAAGGCACAGATTGATGGGGCTGGCCACACTTTTCCTGCCGAGCTTTGGGCATGCGGATTTGTCACTGTTGTGCAATTATGGCCCGATACGCAGCACTTTGGTGCTACCGACTCCAGTAAGAAAGAGTTCATTGAAATGTCGCTATTCGCATTTCTCTTTTTTCGTCCAGGTGTTGCAGGCAGCGGAGGCGATGTCGCCTAAATTACAAAACATCGTTGGTTAGNAATCTTCTGTGTCGGCAGCTTGCAGGTCATAAAAGGTCTAACAGACTGATGATTCAATAATAATTTCGTATTTCTTTGTCGTATGCATAAACGAAAATAGGCGTTGCTATACATCCCTGCACCACACCATTTATTACCGTTCCAATATAAAATGTCTAACTCATGTTCCTAATGAACCGTACAACTTCCGAAATTGGCAAAAAGAATATAAACCTGACAAAGCAACCAATGGCGGTCCGCCAAAGTACCATATGCGTGGACTTACGCCAAGTTTTTTGTGCATTTGCTTTTTATGTAACAGCAACACTGTTATTGCTATGTATAGCAGGTGACATTGGAGCATTAATTCATGCAAAAAGGCGCATGACACCATCCCATCAAGGCGTTGTTAATGGTTATGATGACGTGTTCGTTTAAGTTCCGGTGTAGAACGTTTGCGACGATATCCGGCCATATCGGTTGAAGAGTTCACTTTGATAATTTGTTACTGAAGTTGGAGGGCGCTCAAGGTCAACGTTTCTCGTATTATCGTTTCAAGGTTGTCATACAACTAAAAGTGTAACATGAACTTACGGGCGCAAATCTCGGCGGGACGGTGTCCCCCCAAAAATTTTGGTTGGGGGGACTATTTATTTGTCCCCCAAATATTTTGGATATAATTGTTTTAAAAAATGATACGGCTATATTTTATCAAATTAGGCTGAAACCCAAAATCTAAATTAACTGTTCAAAGCTTGCTTACTGTACAATTTTAACGGTTTTAGCACTTTTTAAACACTTTTGCAACAGTAAGGCTATCTCAAACAGTTTTAACGCCGTTTTAGTTAAGCCTGTATTAGTTGATTCGTAACCATTATTTGTGACATAAAAAATGTTTATTGTGGCCTCATAACTTTCTATCAATCGATATGACGTCATTTCCACAAAAAAATACCCACAAAAACCAGTCCTCCCCAATAATTTTAATGGATTTGCGCCACTGAATAAACTTCATTGTCAAATGAAACACTGACCCTGTTCATATTCCACCAAAACTGGGCTTTTTTTGCAGAAAGCACGGATGTACGTTGCCCTGAGTTGAGTTACAGTGAGAAGATTAATGTAACAATTTTAATTTTAATTGCTGAATCAAGGCTACATAGGGTTGCTCGCACGCAGTATACTTACTACTTAGGACTATGATTCGCGTTTTACCCAGTACAATCCTGTTTTACAAGCCTTGTCCCGGCAAATCAGTTAAGCGTTTGGTTTGTTTTATTGACATACTGTATTAATTAACAATTTGTGTTAAAACTTGTTTTACAGCTGTTTGCTGCAACATTAGTGTGGTCATCGTATCAAATTTAATCCTTCCCTCAGCACTGTTGCGTCACAAAAATACGTAATACAGTTGGTTGGTTGCTTGAAGCAGCAATATCGCGGAAAATAGCAAGGCAAATAAACAGATAACAATAATGCTAAAACAATGCTTTTCTTTCAAGAAAGATTTTTAATGTTTGGTTTACAGGATTGCAGGTTCAAACATGTGGTGTCAAATTCTTTTGTGTGACATGACAAGCACGACAAAATGCACGTTTAAATTCGCGCTAGTGTAAATGGGGTCGCTGTCCTTATATTGGGCGCCTCGAAAATGAATTACGATTACTTTATATATTATTACCTACCACCTTCCAAGATAGTTTTTAGGTTCTAAATATCAATAAATATTATTAAAATCCCTTGACGTACTCGGTTATAGTACGTAAATCTTGCGCGCGGAACTTTGCTGTTATATTTTAATTAACTCATGTTGCAATGCCAGGCTAAAATGTTGCGAGCTAAACTGATTTTGAAATGTAAAACACACCAACTCTGTTTTTGTCTTTATACCTGATAGGTGTAAAAAATGTGCAACGACATGAAACTGTTGTTGTATTTTTTGCTTTCGGTGGTTCCGATTAATTCATATATTGTTCCCAAGCTTCTTTTGCCTTTCTATGATCAGATTCAAGTAAACTACACAATTGTTGCAGAGGAAGGCTGTTACAAATGGTATGTATACTTTGACTTTTTCAGCTCTCATTGCTCGGTAACTAAAATATCCTTCATTTCTTGACACTTTTTTCTGTTTAAAAATTTACAGTCCTATAACATTTATAACACACCAGATATTTCTTCCATTATATTTTAATTTAGGAGATCTCTAAATCCAAGCATTGCGTCAATTCAACCAATTCATGGATCTGATGAAATGTGCACTAAATCAGCAGTTGTTTTTGTGGAAAGTAAAGCTGCCTATCGGAAAACAACTCTACTTTTAGCAGAGAGTGAACTTACCGGCACCATTTTGCAGGTTTTATTTATAATATTTGTACAGCTTTTCGTTATATTAAGAGTTGAAAAAGTAAAATTTCGGGGTTTGTAAAAATAGCCAGCAGTTATAGACTCACAAAAAGTGCTGGATTGCGCGGACCTGTAGTTAGAGACTTGTGAGAGGTGGACCAAGGGCCCTTCTGTTTTATTCTTTACCTCAATAGAACTACACTTAAAACTTAAGTTTTCTTAAAAATTGTTTTTGTTGCAGTGTGATGTGATTGTTGATAGGATTGACAGGATTGACATCATATCTCGAACCAGAGAACTTTATCTTGAAGACCCTCCAGAGAGGTTAAAAGTCAGAGCACTTGATGAAGAAGGTAAAATATACTTGTGTTTATGACTTTTTCCTGAAAGGGACACATATTTTTATGTTCCAAGGGTTTGTCCATGCACTTTTACCATGAAACCTTTGACCAAATCAACTGAAATGTTTCTGTACATGTAGTGGTGCATAAACACATATAATAGTATTTCAATATTTCAATTCAAAGTTGTAGACTTATGTTGGGTAATTAGATTTTGTTTGATTTGCTTGACCCTAACTTCAGCTTTAGAACATTCATTGTGATGCATCGAACCTAACAGCCCCAGTATATATTTGGTTATGTTCTGCAAGTGGTTTTTCGTTAAAGAGCCAAAAAAGTTTTTAGGCATACATATGGGGTATGGGATTTCGCATGATGAAATTAGAAAAATATTTGGGTCAATTTAAAAATCATACAGTTGTTACAAGCATTAATGTATTTATGGCGACTATAAATGAATTTAATATTTAGGCAACACTTTCAGTAGCACTGCAGGAATGTTATTTGACTGGAATTTGCGCCATGACACATCTGCTGACAGTGATGGGTGGGTATAATGTTATGTGAAATGTAACATGTAGTGAATATCTTTGGTACCTTTTTTTTCAGGGAAGTGCAAGTTCTTGCCCACACCATTTTAAGCATTGAAAGATTTATTGACACCATGTACAATGCTGAAAGCTATGTTGAACAACTTGAGAAAGATGGCAAGCAATCTGATACCATACTTATATCAGGTGTGAATTATCTATATATAACCTGTGTTTTGTTTAATACCTTATGTTACCTATAAATTACATGCAGAATGTTATAATCCAAAAACAAGCAGAGGCTTAATACTTTTGGTGCATGATGCCTATTAACGGTTTTTTAACATTAGCATGCAACAACTCTCCTTAATGGCAAAGTTTTACCTTTTCAATCTTTTATTATTTGACAACAAGTAATGATTTTTTGTCTGTTTTCTCACAAATAATATGATAGTTACTGCTTGTATAACAATCTAACAATTAAAAAAAATGTTGGTGTGTGTTGCAGGACTGCAAACAGGCACTGCATATGTAACTGCTGAAATGACTTCAACAATGGCTGTGCAATCTGCCGAAGTCAAAATCACAGTTCGAGACAAAGTCTTGTTAAATCCAGGCGGAGATGTGTGGTTGCCACAACATGGATCAATTCGCTACACTGTTGAACAGTGGAGAAAAGGGAGGCCAACAGGTATGGTGTTTTGGTTTTTACATGTTGAAAGGGCAACTTGCAATGCCATAGGGATGTTAAACAATTACAAGCATAGCTTTACCTGTAATAAGTTTCTTCAATCAGCTGGTGTAGTTAAAACAAAAAATTATTGTTTTAATTTCAAATGCTTAGTTTTTAATATTTTCCATTTCAGAAATCAAGCTGCCTAACCCCCAGTATTATCTCCAAATAAATGAACAGGATCCCGTTTCACCAATTATAACATTCAACTCCAAGACTTCCATTGTTGTTGGTGAGCATAAAGGGAAAAGCCAAATTTTGTTAATGGATAAGAATCTAAAACAACAAACAGTCCAAGCATCCAGTGACATCTATGTATCAGAACCTGCTTACTTAAGTATGTAAACAAATAGTTTTAAACTACAGAAGTGATTTAAAATACATGTGAATTGATGCAATAACTTATTTATCTAAATTTCTTTATAAATGGAAAATTGAAATGTGATCTTGAACAGCTGTATATTTGAATTTTTTAAGAAATATCCATACACCCAAACAACAGATGGGTTTTGGAAACTAATCGCAGATATGTTATTATCATTGACATGTATGACAGTGAAAATCATAAGCTGTGGCCTACTGACAATGTCAAAATTCTAGGCAGTATTGACACAATAAACTTCAAGGTTAGTTTGTGAAACACAAAAGTCAAAGGTCGGACTTCAAAAAATTTGTATAAATTTCCCTTTTATTAGGTGATGGATTCAACAAAAAACGGAACTTGGTATTATGTTGAGACTATTAAATCAGGCAGTTCAGAAGTTGTTGCAAAATTAACTGGCATCATGCAGCAGGTTTCGTGTAGCATTTTTTTGCAACCTTCTCTTTGTAACATCGTTTGTACATTTATTTAGGATGGTAGGATTCATCAGTACATCCCAGTGATTGAAGCTAGACAAACAGCTGAAATATTTGATCCTATAATGGTTATTCCCCCAATTGTTGTATTTCCATGGCAACCGAAGACCATTCTCTACAAGCATCCGTTGCAAGCCACAGGAGGCAAGTTATTTGCAACTTCCTTTGGCCTTTAAAGTAGTTTCGTATCAGTAGTTACAAAAAAATAAGTTTATCACTGACATTATAATGTAAGTTTTCTTGGCCTTAATGATCTAATAATTGGAGGCAATGATTTTGCAGCAGCCTGCTTTAAGGGTTACTGTCTGGTAGCTGATTTTTTTAAATTATAATGTTTTGGGGGAATTACACTTAATTGACATCATAAAATTTTATTTAGGTAGCGGCAACTACACTTGGTCCATTGATAAAACACAGTTAGCTATTGTGAATAGTGCTGGTGTGGTTATGACAAAGGTTGAACAAAGCATTAAGGCACAGACTGGGGCCGCAGTTGTGCAAGCAACTGATGTGCGAAATCCAGACCACTGGGGTTCATCAAAAGTCCTTATTCTTCCCATTGTGGAAATATTATTTGTACCATCCCCTCGAGAAACACAGACTGGGAGTTTTCTTGATCTATATTTGACAATGCATGCTGAAGTTGAATCAAGTAGGTGGAATTTTACTAGCAGATTTACTCAAAAAAAATATTGAAAATAAATTACGGGGAAATTACTTAGTACCCAGCGTTGCTGATTTGTTGTCTTGTGCTCATATCTATATGCTGATCATGCATATAATTACGAATACATTTTCGTTTTAAAGTGCAAAATTGCAGTAGGGTTTCCCAATAATCAGGTTAAAAGGGTACCATCATACATCAGATACATGTACAGTCATGACAACCTAACTATTATTTGCAAAGCACCAAGTAATAATATGTTATGTTCGGACTTGGTGCACTATCCAATAACAATTTTAGTTTTGGGTAGCCATAGTTGTGACCTTACAAATACACATTTTATTGTAGTCCTATTGCTGGGTAGCAACAGCTGTGTAGATGTTAATCAAAATAACATAGACTTGACTTAAATTGTTACAACTTAATATTTTTGTGTAAACCTGTTACAAACACTTGTTGCACATATATTGTTCTGGTTTTGGGGGTTATAGAAACATAGTAAAATGCATAGTTCAAAGTGTAAAATGTTTCAGAGCACATCCCTGTGGTTGACTGCAGAGA
This sequence comes from Phallusia fumigata, assembly GCA_008931825.1. NCBI lineage: Eukaryota > Metazoa > Chordata > Ascidiacea > Phlebobranchia > Ascidiidae > Phallusia > Phallusia fumigata. The sequence continues at coordinate 7,468 of QXVZ01029055.1, forward strand.
AAGTGGTGTTACTTGGCAAATTGAGGACACCAACATATTCGAAGATATCAGTGACTTTCAAACTGTGCCAAGTGATGTAAAATTTGCAGCAAGTTCTTGCACTGGACGTCGTTTTCGTGCGGTACAAGAGGGTTACACTACTGTTACTGCCACTTACATACAGACAAACAAAGATGGTAGAACAATGCAACTTGTGGTTTCAGCTACAGTTGCTGCTTATCCTGCATTACAAGTATGTTGTTGGTATTCTTTGTTTTTTATAGTTTAGTTAACTTTTGAATCAGTCCTGATTGCAATAAATCTTTTAAAATGAAATTGCTATGTTAATTGTAACATAAAATTCTTACCTCTATCAAAATGTGACTTCAGCATTTGACAGCTTTACTTGATTTACAAAGTTGCAAATGACAGATTTGTGATAGGGATAGACTGAATATCGGCGCTAATATTTGGCGATTTGACGATTAGCTGATAAAAATAAATTGTTTTTTTGGCTTTGACACAGCCAGGTCCATTGTCTACTACCCTGTCTTGAGCATTGTGAGACCACATTAAAGTTTTACAGTAAAATGACGAATCTTTGCATTCTTTGAGCCTTTGACGTAGCATGTGTTAGTGCTGTTTTTACACATTTACATATGCTTGTAGCAAAGCACGACGGTAAGCGTATTGAGTGTTTGTGAACAACGACCGGTAACCTGAAAGCCTTTTTTTCATATTGTATTTTAGCTTAAGCATGTAATGCAAAAGCATTATACCATGTCTTGTGACATTAGCCTGCCCCCACAGAAAATAAAAAATATCGGCTTTAAAAAAACCATGTCTAGTTTTTTTCTCATTGTCTGCCCTCTTCCATTTTGCGTTTTTAGTTGTTAGTTTTTGATATGACAGGCAATTGATCCACCCAAACTAGCTGTCCTAAGTTTGGACTCGAGCAAAGTTCTGAGATTTCGTGGAGGGCCAATAAGGTGGCCACTTTGGCATGCTGGTTACCAACGAAAAGTGAAAGATGCAAGTAAAAAAGTGCTACATGTTGGTAAGTGTTTTTTTCATTTTGATCATAAAAAGTAATAAACAAAATTACCTCCGCAGTATTGTGCTGAATTGATTTTCATGTTTTATAAAAATGATTGGTATTGCTGTACTATTAGAAGTTTTTTCTACTCAACCAGCTCACATTACATCATCCCAGCATGAGCATCATGTTCTAACTCGCTGTTTACAATTGGGAGAGTCAGTTGTGGTGTTTCATGTTTTCAATAAAGCGTGTGCGACAAATCCATTTCCTGTTGAAGCATATGTGGAAGTGCGGTAAGTGTCATCATTACATCTGTACCAATTATTTTACTGTTTTGATCAAAACAAACCATCTATTCATAGTATTTCATGTACTGTGCCAACACGATTGGAAGCTGTTGTCCCTCCTCTTGTGTCATCCTGCCCACTGCACAACACACATTCTTTGCAGGTATAAACAATTTTAAAGGTTTTTACCCAATTGTATGCAACCATTTGAGACACCAGCATCAATTTGTTAAATAGTTTAGTGATGCCAGTTTAGTTTGCAATTGGTAATTAAAAAAACACCCCAAGACAAAATTGAGGTGTTAAAAAATGGAAATATTGGGTTTAGGTAAAACAAAATACATTCTGCTCCCACTTTTATTGTTTCTCAATAAGTCCCTGCTTTTTGGGTTATACACACAGCTATGTTAATTGTGGATTTAAATAAGATGTTTGTTGGACTGTTATACATGCTAATGACCTTCATTTAAAGTGAAGCTATGTTTTGTAGACTATTACATTGGTACGAGAACATTTATACATCAATGTGACAGCATTTGATGTGCATGGAAACCAGTTCGATAATTTCACCTCCCTCTACTTGAAGTGGACTTCTAACTTTGCTGAAACTGATTTTGCTGATTCCAAATCTCTGTATGTAACAGTGGATTCAACAAGTCAAACAAAACATATAGGTGGCCAGAGATGTTTATTTTTTCATGTAATTTGCCATTTGACTGTAGTCAACTTTAGCCATCTTTTTGTTTAAATTATATTGCTGTTGTTTGCAAGTGTAATAGACAATCATCTTTAAGCAAATGAACTATGTTAGGACAGTGGCAGTAATCAAATGGCAATTTTGTGTAAAATACAAGTGTATAATAGTTAACAACTTTATCCAATCTATGATTAGTATAAGCAGCAGTTATTTGTAGTGTAGATTCTGTGGTGTTCTTAAGCATGGGGANCAGCAGTTTAAGCGGGGGGGGGGGGGGGGGGTTTAACAAGAAAAAACAAGCCAGTGCATAAAACCTTTTGTATGTTTCTACAAATGATTTTGTTATAATTTTTATGTTTTGGCGGCAAACTCTGTTATCATTATCCCACGAAATGTAGAAAATGTTTTACACACTGGTATTGCCTTTCATCTTTTTACTGAGACTATTCAAAACCTTGAATTGTATACCATGAGACATTTCATTAAAGTCATAAAATCATCAAACGTAATAAATATTTGCCTCATAGTGACACAAGTTGCTAAAATGCCTGATGCAGCGGGAGAGCAATCAATTACTGTAACAATGTCAAGATACATCAAAGAAACTAGTGCTGAAATTTGCAAAGTGCATGATTGTTTGAGGTAATGTCCCTTTTATATTTTACCCGAAATATTGTCCTGTAACTATTCTTTCACCAGGTTGGATCCTGAAGTAAGTGGTTCGATTGCTGTTTTGGTTGTCACTGAGCCACAGTTAGCACCAAGTCATGTGATTTTGTATAACCATGAGAACAGTAGTGGGGAGATGACCATCACTGGAGGGTCTGGCCATTTCTTGTATAAAGTTAATCAGGAGTTCAAAGTGGTCAGCATTAGTGACTTAAAACCTGGCCTACTGAAGGTAAAAATGTGCAGATAACTTTAGGTTTTTATAAGTTTTAAATAACTCGTACTTGATAGATGTAAAAATATGAATGAGACATCATATTACCACATTTTTTCACAAGCACTACTTTTGTTTCCCTCTAATTGATTTTTATTTGCAACACAGATATCTTCAGTAGCAGCAGGAAGGGCTGGTCTGAAAGTCACAGATTATTGCCTTTATCCAACAATTGTTGCCACAGCTGACGTATTGGTGGATGAAATTGGCAGTATTCAGCTTAAGGTATGTAGCTTTGACAATGAAACTTGTTCACAGCTTAAGCTTAAAACAGAGTTTTTAAATTTATTATGGTGGTTTATGTCATTAGTACCTAGTGTACCTAAATACTAGATTTTCTGTGCATTTTACATTGCTGGTATTTTTGTTATTTATGCAGGTTGCAAGTCGATTAGAAGTTGGAAGTTGGGTTGAAGCTTCAATGCAAGTGTTCAACAAACAGGGAAAAGTTCTTTCGGCAAGATTTCTGTCATTTCTGAATGTTGAGCTCACTGCCACTCCTAGTGGTATTGTAACCACCGACGATGTACATGCTGTGAGTATTTTTTACTACTTGATTACAAAACTATTTAAAGCCGATTGGTTGAACTGGTGCAGGGTTCCACTGACCAACTCATTGTGTTGAGCAACGTGAATGCTGTGAATATTGGAAGCACAACTTTGGTTGCTAAGGCAACTTCAAGAAGTGGAAGAATTATCGCAAGCAACTCGGTTCATGTTGTGGTATGAAAAATGTAGTTAAACATGTAATACTCTGCATAAAAAAGCAATATAAGACTCTGGTTAATCTTTTTAACTGGTGTTATTTAATGTTTCGTACAAAGTAAATAACATACTCTTTCATTTTGAAGTACTAATATTCATTGTAATGTTAATTTGGCTGAGATAATGTGTAAGTTGTTGGCATTTAAATTTGGATTATCTTTGCAGGTTTTTCCCATTGTTGAATTGTTGCCACCTGTAATAACGTTGATTAAACATGCATCATTTCAGGTTTGTTAGTTATGACATATGTTGTTTCATTTAAAAAAAGTCTTATTTTGCTTCAAAAAAGTGTTTGAGTGTAATATTAAAATGCAAAATTAATGTGAACTAACATTTTTTAACAGCTAACAATCAAAGGAGGACCACATTCTGATTACTCGGTGAAATATTCCATTGTCAGTGATAGTTTGCGAAATCCAACAGTCAGTGTGAGTCAAGCTGGATTAGTGCAGGGTTTAAATCTTGGTGAAGTGAAAGTCACTGCTCAGGTGTTGCTGCATGATGGAACCAGTTTTAATTGCAAGGTGATTGTTGTTGTAATATTTAAACAATTTGATTAATTGTTGTCGACAAAACTGTGTTGTTTACGGTAGATAAATGCTTTTAATTGTTTTAAACATTTATTGTCAAAACAACTTTTACTTTATGTCACATAAAGCTTTAAAAGCTTTTAAGAAGTTTAACAATTATTTCAGGCTCCATCAACTATCCGAGTGATCCAACTTTCTGGAATTCGAATTGGGTGTCCTCTCACAAGATTTCATGTGGGACGATTTGTTCCTCTTCATGTTGAAGGGACCTCAGGGGACAATCGGAACCCTCTCAGTTTTGGAAATGCTGTGCCAGGGCTGCTATTTACCTGGAAGGCTGCAAATCCTTCAGTAACTCAACTACTTACAGTCCATGAGGGGGTGAGTTCGATAGTGTTTCAGACAAAATGTTAAAAATGGAAATTGATTTTGGAACATGTGTTTTAAAGTGTTTTTTTTTTGGTTTTTCGACGCAAATGTCAGTTCATTCAGTTTGTTACTTGTCCTTAATTAAAAAAGGAGTGTAACTAAGTGTCAGTGTTTGGCCCATTGTAGTATTCTAATTTATGTGCTTTCCACCAGAAAAAAAACGTGTCATAAAAAGCTTACTAAACAAAATTATCCAGTGAATATATACATACCTTTCTTAATTGGGGGATACGGTATGTGAAATGGGTATATGGTGAGAATCTCACCGTCCAACATTTTCTGCTAAAGTTTTTAAATGTTTTAATTTGCCAAATGAAGCTTTCACTGATAACATTTCAGGCCGGGATTGGAACATCACAGTCAATGCGGTTCAGTATGTTGGTGTTGGGGGTTACCTCAGGTCATAGCTCTATTAGTGTGCGCGTGACTGCAAGTGACCCCTCGCAGAAGCAGCTCTCCTCAACAGAGCTAGTAGCTGAAATATCTCTATCTGTAAGTAAGCAAAGCATTCTTAATGTAAGTTTTTTAATCCAACAATTTTATTTCTGTAAAATAGATTTATTCGCCACTTATTGCTTCAAATCATGTGAGTTATAGGTGCAAGTAGCTTGAGTGAATAGTTTGCATCTACTTTTATTCAGTTCTTGCATGTTCTCCCTTTAATAGAAAAATGAAATAATGTTTAGTTTGTTTGCACAAGTTTACATGTGTAATGTAGCCTGGCTGTGTGAATTTCGTAAATGTAGGCATGCTTTTAGTTTTTACTTCTATTGTGAAAAATCCAAACAGTAACCTTAGTTTTAAACATAACCAGTAGAAAGTCGAAGCAAAAACATTATTGCTTGGATAGATTGACATAATTGTTGCACCTCACCATTTTGTTGGTATGTTGAATGCTTGCCTCAACATATCATTGTGCTGACCATGTCATATTTTTAAATGGGTTGTTTTTCTGTCTTGACATTTATTTCTGCAAAAAAGTGGCAAGCTATTTTTGTGGGCAAAAAAGTATATAATGGTAGCAGAGAATGGGTTGGTTTTCAATATATCACATTTAAA
>QXVZ01029056.1:0-15245 GCA_008931825.1 Phallusia fumigata
ATATGGAGAACACCACCTCTCTAGTTAAAACAGATATTTAACCGAGGGCATCATTATAGCATCTGCACAAAAGAAAATAAGTCATGTAAAAAGTAAATAGTACCCTTGGCTGGAAGGCGAAATATACAGATATAATTTAACCAGCAAAACAAATGACTTGTACAAATTCTGTCTCTCTTGTTCACAATTCAATAGCCAACAGGAAAATGCAAGTCGCTTTTTGAGTCATTTCTGATGATGACAACAACGTTTGTCAAAACATGTTTTACACACAAGTACTGGCCGTTATGTTTATTAATTTTGAGTTGCAATGTTTCTTTTACAATGTTGAAGTTACATATTCTACAGTTGCCAGACCATGCTGTGTTGGGGATATTGAACGGCCACAACTGGTTGGCGACAGGATCGTACAGAAACGCGATGACAGAATACATGAGGGCTCATAAAAAGGTGACTTGAAAATAAGACTCGAACACATTTGGATGGGCACAGATTGACCAAATATTTTAATTGGTATTTTAACACTTAACTGCACACCATTTAGTGATAAACTGAGCAACGGTTTTCTTGGTCAAACGGTTCATTCACTTGCCTTTGGTTAAGCATTGTGGTCTAAGTCGAATCAAATATACTTGTAACTTCTTTGCACTGCAATTACTGTTATGTTTTATGTGCTAGTTTTGGTTTTGGAAACGTATGTAGTTTGTTTAATTATGGCTTGTAGCGCAGGACTCCGAAAATGGCGGCGTTATTTTAAATTATGGATCGCTCAAGTCAGGTTTAAATGTAACGCCGCATTCGGTTCTGTTTGCTGGTGTGTGGAACCACACTAGACTTGGTGTACACGGTTTTCAATAACTAGGATTAGTGACTGCTACCATGTTCACCTAACCCAATTTACCTGATTATGTTCACGTTAAGATCGCAAGACTTTTTAGTTATTTTCTGTGGGTCGGGTTAAAATTATGTGGGTCATATGCTATAGATCGCCAGTGTCTGAATCCTTTATTTCCACAGTTCCCTGAAGATCAGCTCCTGGTGATGCTTGTGGGAATAGTTTTCATCCACATTGCTTGCCAGAAGTTCAGTGAACAGAAAAACTCGCTAATTGTGCAAGGACTCGCTTTCCTGCAGAAATATTCACAGGTTTGAATTTGTTTCCACCTTGATTGTTTATTTCTGATCATTATTTCCACTGTTTCACATCTCTGTCTGGGAAACTTTAACCTCATAACTACGTTTCTTCGCAAATCACAAAAACTTTAAGTTGCGTTATTGTCTGACAATTCATTCTCTAACACGGCTTAATATTAGGTTTCGCGTGATACCAACCGTTAAAAGCGGGTTGATAGATAAAAATCTTGAAAACCACCTAATTGATTCCTGACCATGTGTAAATACATTAGCAGTGAGCAAACTCAAACTTTATAAACGCACGTAGTTGTCCATTATGATCTCACACTGACTGACAATCATCGTCTAGATGCGAGAACTGCCTCAGGAATCTTATTACAATGTTGGACGGGCGCTTCACCAACTGGGATTGGAACACTTCGCCATACATTACTATGAGCGCGCTCTTGACAGCCCTCCGCCGGTTGTAAGGGATCCGGTGATCGGCGGCCAGGTGGCGCCAAAGGGCGACGATTCTATATTTGATCTGCGTTGTGAGATCGCNCTCACACTGACTGACAATCATCGTCTAGATGCGAGAACTGCCTCAGGAATCTTATTACAATGTTGGACGGGCGCTTCACCAACTGGGATTGGAACACTTCGCCATACATTACTATGAGCGCGCTCTTGACAGCCCTCCACCGGTTGTAAGGGATCCGGTGATCGGCGGCCAGGTGGCGCCAAAGGGCGACGATTCTATATTTGATCTGCGTTGTGAGATCGCACACAATCTGTCGCTTATTTACCGAAAATCCGGAAACCACGTGATGGCTAACAGAATTTTAATGGAACATTGCGTCATATGACGTAATCTGACGTCATCATTCGGTTAGGTATGTACGTCACCGGCGTTGAAAGGGGTATTCGGCCAGTTAAGGTTGGTATGGTGGATGAGACAGCGCCTCTGTGCGGAGAAAGTTGCATGTGTTGTTTATTGAAGGTTGGAAATACAAGGTTGTGTACAAGTTGCATGTGGCAGCAAAGCACAGCAAGCAATAAGCAATGTAGTTAGGTTTTGGACGGTACTTTAATTGCAAACTGTTAGATGTCTTGCAACCGGGTTTGTTGCAAGACTTTGTGCGGACACACCGCATATTCGCTTCATTCTGACGGTAAGCTTCAGGTTAAGGGCAGGAACGTTAAAGCGTCTATCTCTTCGGCAGTCTCAGTCAAGCGACCGACTTTCTATCTCATTCTCTGCCAGACAGGTCTACGTTTCCGCACCGGCATCTGTGGATGAGGAAGATCCATCAGGATGCTGGGAGCCTCCATGAGTGGTCTCTCCTGGTGGGTTTTCCACTCTCTGTGTAAACTACCAACCCTGCGAACACGTGCAGGCGTCTGCGCGTTGAAAGACTGCGTCATCGAATCGCTTCGGGATTGTGTCACGTGACTTGGTGCGCGTCGCCAGCTCTCGGACGCCTCACGTGGCTGAAGTTCCTTGGAAGTTGGCCGCGGTCTCCTTGTCTGAGGAGAACAGTTTTAGTGAATGTGACGAGTTTGTATTGGACAAAAACATCATTTTCTGTTCAAGACTTGCGTCAAGTTATATTCGGTCAAAGCATTGAGTACTATCATAAATTATTGTAACCGCTTTTCACAATATAGCAACGATAATTTCCGATACTTTGGTTTAATTCCAAACAAAAGCGTGTGAAACTTCACAAACATCCACCGACCTGCCTGGTTGGCAGACTGTCAGTCATCTTTCGCCTTAACGCCATTTCTCCGAGGGTGGGTGACGTAATACGTCGATACATGGCAGGGTTGGAGCAATGGCGGGCTTTCGAGCGCCACCTAACGACCTGGTCGAATATCGAATCGTCATCTTTCTTCCAAAGCTGATGACGTTTTCGTCTCATCCCTCCCAGATCCCAGTCGTAGCGCTCCGAACTTTCTCCAGTGAGCTTAGCACCGTGGAAATGCGCGCGATCCTGGATGGGACTTAGTTGTGTTGTATTCCGACCTGTTTGTATTTTGCTTGTATTCACCGGTGAGTTGTCGGGCTGAGTCGGGGCTTGCTGCTCGTTGCGTTTCGACCAAATCGACTTGCGCAGTCGGTTGAGCACTTTGATGTTTCGACCGCGCAAGGGGGGAAGTATCGGTTTTACCACAATTGACGTAACCATGCTAGGTACCGGCCCTGAGCCAAGTTCAAGGTAGTCTGCCATAAACACCGCTGACTGGCGCGAGAGAGCTCCATGCGCCGCGTGGTAATCGACTCCATACTCCAATCTCCCGTCTCTAAAATTGAGGTACACATTTGAGTTGACAGGTCTGTTTGGAGTGTGTTATATCTGAAGTTTGGGGAAAGTACAGTTGTCAGGTTAAACCCAAATCGTAACTATTCGATAAACTCATGAATAAAACATTGGCTTTCAACGGTTTAAGTAAATCTTTACTAAAAACAAAAGGAAAACATATCTTTTACGTGAGTGTCCTGATTAAAAAGAAGCATTTGTTTTCAAACTTATAAATGCACACCAAAGCCAACTGGCAAATTTACTCCGCTGCTGTTACGACTAATTAAAGCAGCCAATCGCCACCTACCGGATAGAGAAGCTGCCGATTTGTGGTGTGTTGTTGCTGAATAAAAACTCGCGTTGTTCCGCTTGAGGTCGCAGTTCCATAGCTGATATTTCAGGGGGAACAAAACCAAGTCCTGATCTGACCGTCATTTCCGACGCTCTGGCAAATACAATATGACCAGTTTTTACCCACTTGACATTTAGTATTAACCTTCTTAGATGTTTGTAATTCATTATGAGTGACATGATTGCATTTGCTTGATAACATAATTAGCAAAATTATTTTAAGGCCAACGTCCATACCTTGACTCGTGTGCGTTCGAAGTTTTGTTTTTCATCACAGACGCAGCTTTCATTTCGTTAACTTCTCGTCCATTGCTTTTCGACGGTTCCGTCACACACACTGTGTTCTCACCAACGTCACTCAGTTCGTAAGCCCCGCCTTTTACTACGTCACCGCCATGTCCACCAATCACAGCTTCTGACACTCCACCCTCAGGCGGGTTCCCAACATCTGGTGCCGGGTTTTGTGACTTAACTTCCGCCATCTCGTGTGGTCGTTGGTGGGAAATATCGAGTGGAAAGTTAATCACGGGTTTGCTCAGTTTAATGCGCGTCCTCCGTTGCCTGGTAACCTGGTTCTGTGCTGTGGGATTGTTTTGCGTCACCTGGTTCTGTGCTGCAGGAAAGTTTTGTGGTTTGTCACTTGGTTTTGCGACAGGCGAGGTTTCTAATTGTCGTCGTTGTTTAGCTTTCGCTGTAGATCTGGCGTACTGGTCGTAGTCGCCCTGTATACAACACTCCGATGTTAGAATAACTTATCGTTTCATCTGCTGTACACGCCACGCAAATTACATGATGTTGAATAGTTGGTTGGGTGAGTAGGCTGCCGTGTTTGGCTTCTGTTCGGTCGGAACCATAAACTATAATTATCTCAACAACTGACGTCTATGTTTCATTGTCATTCGGAGAGCGACCGTTTTGGCTATCCACAATTCATTTACTGCGTATAACTCTCACTACTGGTGGTGTTTGTCAGTTGGCGATACAACGTTTAAGACGCTTATAAGATTATGTTGGGAATTATGTTGCCATACAAATAGTAAAAATTAAGCACTTGGCGAACTGGTAGTGAAGTAATCCACCGGATTTTGTAGTCGAAATTTAAATCACTTAATGTTGTTGCTTTTTCCAATCTTGCTAAAATATCCCACGCAAATACAGCTAAGTTTGAAATACTAATCACTACAGCATAGACCCTACTTCGAACTTTACCTGGATATGAACATCAGACCACAGAGACTTGTATTCCGGGGATAACGATGGATCTTTCGATTCTGATTTATCTTCAGATTCAGTTTGTTGTGTCAGCTTCACATTCGAATGTCTGTATTTGTCCAAGTTCAGCAATCCAACCTGCGTGCTTCGACCCTGCTTAGCGGCTGGAGTTGTTTCAGCAATTGCTACTTCACCCATTATATGTGAGGAAACTTTTCAGCCTACTCTACATAGAAACATGATATCCTAGTGACAATCAAATACACGTGTAACCTCTGTAGTGACGCCACGCTTTAACACGGGATCTTAAGATTGCAGAAATAAACTCAATTTCTACATGTGCGAGCGGAAGCCTTACCTGTGAAAAATGAAGTTATAAATGAGTTTTCCTTTCGTTATAACTTGCAAGTAAATACCCCTAAAGCGTTTAAGTAAAATCCGTTGCATCTCAGGCATGTAATACTCAGCACATTGGCTGTTGTATGCTGTCATAGATCATGTATCTATTTGTATTTACTTCAGCAGAAAATAACAGATATTTCTGCCAATAAATTTTGACCCAAAATTCGCAGCGACCCATGCAATCTGCAGCATACGCGCACAGCATGGGGTAGCCTTCCACACTCGATACAATATTCCGTGTATGGAAACATAGGGGAGGGCAAACAGGCGGCCTGGATCGGCTCGACTCGCATTGTGACGTCAGTTGTGACAAAGCGCTGTGGAATCCGATCTGTTGGTGGGTTGGCAAGAATCCAATCATCCTTCTACTCTGGTTAAACACACAACTAACCTTACTTACTTAGTTTTAAACTCACTTAATTTTAAAAAAAAGCTTAATTTTTTTCAAAAACAGCCTCTTCGAATATTGTTGCACCTGAAAATGCGTATTCGGCGCCTTGTGAAATCAACTTTAAATTCGCTATTGTAAAAAGCTCAACTCAAAACGCATGCACAGCTAAACAACAATTACCTGGCAATGGTCTACTGCTGTGCTTTGCTCTGTATTTGTGCCACATCGTCTGTGCTGGTGAAATACAAGTTGTTTTTATTGCTATAAGATCGTTTTAACTGCCCGAAGTTTGTGGTTTTTACGAAGCCGCCTATATCAGTCGTCAGGTTTTTCTAGTGTGTGGTTATTGGCTGGGACGGGATGGAGGCCAAGTTGCTGTGTTTTCAAGGCCGTCGTTGGCGTTAAAAAAAATGTTTGTTAACTTTTTGCAAGGTCTGATTAATGCGCACGTACCTATTTTATTCTATGTCCCTAAGTTGTAAGCCAACTAATAACCTCACTAGTAATTCACCGCAAACCTGGCAAGTTTATCTTAAACTTTTAAAGGCTACTGGCTTTTGCATACATCTGAAAACATAAACTTCTTCATAAATCTAACTTTAAGCATCACTCTCAACTCAATGTGTCGGTAATGTACACAAGCAGTACTGTTCCCTGTATTCCTTCACGCCCAGCCGTCAGGGTGTTGTGATTTCACCCTAATCATATTATACGAACTGTTGTCACAAGCGGCAACTCACGTCGGCTTCCAACAAAACAAGCACTCGTATAAAATTGATCGCGCTCATTGATGGATGTGACCTGTCGTGCAGTCACGTGTCATAGCCGAGTGAAGCTGGCGAGATTGCTAATTCGGGTCATGAAAGGACTTGGGGCGACGGTGGGATCGATTTTCATTCTGCCCGATGATCTGTAATTCGATTTGTTTCACGTCGGACAATAAAACTGTGCCACTTTTCACCTAGCTTGCCGGGGTTGCGATCCTTTCTGTTCGAATCAACATATTTTATGAATGTCACAACAACTTTGAATGCCTTTGTAACCGAAATACCAGCACTTGATGCCTTTATAGGAATGACTGCCGCAATGCAAAGTGTTCGACTTCAAAATTCCTCATGTTTGCCTGGCTATTATAAACTCTTACAAATTACAACTACCAGACATTTAATCCCAAAATTTTGCCGGTGTCGTATTTTCTACAGCCTCCCACCCCTACCCTGTCTGCAAATTTTCCGTTTTCTAACCTTCTCAAACGACCTCATTTAAGTAACCTAGTATTATATTTCGCGGTTATATTATCGAAGCAAGCATCACATCCGACCTAAACCGGCATGCATCGCCACTTATTATCGACATTGATTTCAAGTTACATTTGAGCAAGGGCCACTCGACGATATATGTTTTCTGCTTAGATTTCATCGCTTCTGAAAAGTCGAGAACGCTCGAGTGGGGGTGAATAAAACCGCACAAAGCCAAGGATATACTCGGTATTGTGCGGCCACGACCCAACTGATGCCTGGCACAATACACGAGACCGATTCTGTTGTTGTTTGTTTCTGTAACTCCTGTATGTGTTCGTGACTTGCACGGGTGGCACTGGATAATGGTGACACTTGTCATGACAGGTGGTGGGAACCTGGGTGCTTGTCACGTTTTCCGTCGGCTTGTTGAGGTTACTACGCGGTTTGCAAATCAATTTTGTTATTTCTGGCAGCGCAATGTCAACTCAAGGTTAAGGAATTAGGAATGAACCATGTTCTGAAATCATTACGTGGTACTTGGATGTGACAATGTGCTGAATTACACTGGCCAGCGTTTCAAATAGCGAGATGAAATTAAGGCCAGGTTTTAGATGCTCGATTACGATATGTTACGCGAACTCAGGCATTGCTAAGCGAAGTAAGTCAATTTTACGAATTCCTCGATCGCCTCAGATCATTAACCCAAGCGCTCCCTGTCTGCACTGAACAGCGTGTGTTGTAGCGCCAACGGTGGTGATTATTTATAACTGTAACAGGCACTAGGGGGCGCTAAAAAGTCTCCAGCGTTGTTGACAATTATCGTGGTTCAAATTTTGTATTTTTTTCGGGTTTGCCTTCCCAAGGTATCTTGCTGTACCGAAAAAAATGCCTCAACAATTTTGTGATGAGTAGAAAGACGGGAAAAGTGTCATCGGCACCGACGTTGTCAAAATCACGTCACGCAACAAAAAAAATAGAAGAAAAGCGCAGAGCAATAGAACTAAAGCATGTACAATCTGGCACTGCAAACTTGCAACAAACTAAAGCGGGGAAAGGCACAAGAACTTTAAATAATCTGAGCGTACCATTAGACACGGGGTAAAAGTTAAAAAAGAAAAACTAAAAAAACCCTAAAATTGCTGAGAAATAAGTTTCTCCATAACCTCGCCACCACATGCGGCGGTAGAGCGTCAAATAATTCCTTTTACTGTGGAAGCATCACGTGACTCGCACAACTGGAAGCGATTACCATGGTTTCAACACAGTGACGTCATATCGCGGTGGCGCTGCGTACCGACGAAGCGGATGAGCGGTAGGAAGCGCGGTCATCCGTGACGGAGGACATTGCGGAGAAGTAGGAATCGAGTCTTGGAGGAGGAGGACGCTGCTGGTTGAAGGAATATCCTCTGCGGAGTTCCGGATGTCGGTGTCTCCGGATGAACTGAGCTCCGTCGGATGAGGAGAAGTTGGGAGGACGTGACGTAGTGCTGTAGCGCGGCCCTATGATAATAGAGTGATGTCAGTTAGACAACTTCCACTTAAATTTTACATTTAACTTGTTGGTTGATGCTCCCTGTACTCAGTAAGGGTAACGGAAAAGGGATCCGACTAAAAATCGAACTTAAAACACTTTATTTCGATATTTAAGATTCGAAACAACTTTTCTAGAACACCCAGCTTACCTACTTGGAACGTCCCTACTTTTCTGACTGATCCAAAATGATGAGAATTTTAAAATATGATTAGTTTCATGAAAAATCACGCATCGTTCCGCTTATCTCCCCCCAGTAACATCCCTTGCATCACCGATCCCAACTTACACCACAGTGTCGTAGCATCAGGTATGTCGTCATATGAGCATTCTGAATCGTTGTCGACAAAGTTGAGCTCACTTCGAAGTTCCTTGATGGCGCTGTGGAGCTTAATCAGTTGAAGAAAAAGCGATTTGTCTTGCTCGCGCATTTCATGCTGGAAAGAAAATATTGACGTAAATTTTACACCATCAGTTTTTGAGCAGGGCATAGCTGCGACCGTCAAGACACAGTTTTTTCCTTGTATTGATTCTAAAGCCTCTGGATTCTTTACATTTTGGTCAAGACTTTATACCAACAATTTACTTGATCAGTTCTAACCAGTTCGAGACGGATCAATTGCAATCCGGTAGCGACGTCGAATTTTGCAGGATCAACTTTTCTCAACTCCGCCAATCTACTTCTTGCCATGCTCGTCATAAACGTGGTGTTTTCGTCATCAATCGATGACGATTTCTCCAACCTTTTTGCGTCATCTGCGTGCGTTAAGTGATGTATGTTAGTTCTTTATTGGCCAAGCATAAATCACTTGGGACATGCATCAAATGCATTAATAACCCCAAGCACTTGACACATAGCTGTTAAATGAGTAGCGCTAAAGCAATTATCACAATCGTGTGGCAAAATTTCGACCAAAGCTATGCCAAATAATTAATTTAGACTCAATTTGACTTGTACCTGTTTCGCTAAACATATCCGGCGAACCATCGTCGCTCGGCAAACTATCCCCGTTTCCACTGTCGGCGCTGTTGTCAGTTAATCCCATCCCACCCAGCAGGGGATATTGGCGCTTTATCGTTCGGAAGAAACCAGATTTTAATTGTTGTGTGGAGTTGAGTGATGGTTGGGTGGAATCCAACGAACTCCGGTCGTCTTCCTGTATGGAGGAGAGGATCGGGTTATCAGACATCCTCCTTTTCTCATGGTAACCTGGAGGAATGTAGAAGGGAGTGCTCGCTTCCTCCGGGGATTTAAACACACTGTCGCTCTCGTGTGTTCGTAAATTTAACGCCATCTCCTTGGGTGAAGTTGTCCTTTTAGCGTGGGAATCTCTGCTCCTCCCATCGATGTCGATCATGAGTCCGGATGCTCGGATGGCCTGATCCGTCTTCTCCTCCCGATTCGTCGTGACGTCACGGTTGTCATAACGACCGGAGAGTTTGAAAGGAGCGTCGACGTTGTCAGTTTGGCGCAGCGCTTTCGACAACAGCCCGCTGTTTCTGGTGGCAAAGCGGGTCGGTTTGTTTTGATACGCCGACATCGCTACTTATCGATGCCTGTTGTGGTTATTTAAAGAACTCCTGTTTAAATATGAAAGAGAAAATTAAATTTAATGTTAACCCGACAAAATAAGGAATGTCCTGAACCGTCCGTTATTTTACATTCGAACTACTATTCACATTTGTCAATGACAAGACGAACAGTTTCCAGTCACTATGCTAGCTGGCCTGGTAACCCCTGGTAACTCAAACTGCTCAATTTATCTTCCAACACATCTTAACTTCGTTTCTGCAACAAAATCGTGACCTGCTCTACAGTGCAACGTGTAGCGTGTTCGACTGGCACGTCTGCTGGTGCTAAGAAGTCGCTTTGTCCCAAACGCAATCGATCTGAATCAGTTAAACAAACTTCTCGCGGTTCAACAACGCTGTATGGTTTGCAGATGACGTCACGCAATCAATCCTTCAGCAAACTAACACATGTTGACGTCACGCTGCCTTGCCTTGTACCTTTATGCGAATATTTGTCCTGTATGTTCCACATTGTTAACTGCATTTCAAGTATACAGATCCGCTTCGGATTGATGGGTTGTAGTTTCATTTTAGACAATCTGTTGTTTAGACCAAGCTGCCTGCGTGATTATCAAGTCGTGCGTGCAAATGTGCAAACTGTGTGTTGACCTGACATGTCAAAGTGCAGTGAACCTGTCACAGCCAATCACTACAACACTCATGCAACATTTCCTTCGTCTACTCCAACTTATGAAGGAAATCCGCAGTTTAAACGCATTTCTCCTTTGAATTAGTTCTCAGTTAGATTTGACTTGTCAGCACATTTACTTACCAGCACAAGTCGGTTGGCTGATTTTGCTGATCACAAGTTTTCATCGCAAACCAGCAGAACTTCTGAACTAACTCAAAAGTACAAGTTTTATTCTGTTCTCTTCTCACCAAACCTCACTAAACAGAATTCCTACCGTAGCACGTCGCCTCACAAGTTCATTTCTATCATGAAACCGGCTACTGGAAAGAGTTAAGTTGACACACAAGTGCTCTCAGCCCCGGCAATCTAACAATCCCCGCCTGCCACCACACATCGCAATTCACGAGCTATAGGCTTGGCTGGAAACTTCGACCAAGCAAATTGTCTGATGCGAAAACACGACTTTGAATGTTTTCAAACTCGAAGTAAAGAACAAATTATTGCTTCGGGCTTATCCGCGGCTGTCTAGTTAGTGATAACATCGGTTGTTGAGCAACTTTGGGGATAAGGTTGGCAGTAAAAGCAATAATTGTGCGGGTAACTTGACTTTATCTTAATCAGATAGACATAGCAACTTAAAAGTTTGATAAATGTATTTTGCAGGAAACTAAACTCAATCAATAATGGTTTTCTGCAATGTTATTTGCAAATGTTTGCCATACCGCAGATTGATATGTCACAAATGTCAACGTAACATCTCCAAATTTTCGTTTGCAACTGACGTTCGACGTACAAACTTTTGATATTTCTGCACACAGCGCCCAAAACTAGTGCCATTAGGTCAGCGAATTTGAACAATGACATTTAATACAACGCAAGCGAGCAACTAATTAAACGTGGTAGCAATGACAGTAAGCACTTGCCAGCCTGCGTTTAACTTCATTCACCCGCGAAAGGTCATTGAGGGTTGTCGGAGCTTTTTAGAGCGGAGTTGGGGAATTCGAAGTGCCGTGAAAGTCGAAGTCGGTCGCTTCACCCTGACAATGACTGTCCGAATCACAAAGTATGTGGATGTAGCGCTCCTTTCATCTGCAAAGCCGTTACGATTTTGAAAACTGACTGATGTAAATTTCGTCTATACTTAATATTTTGCTACGATGCTTGGAATGTTGTTATTGCTCAACGGTGAATTAAGCTCCTAAAAAGATCTTCGCAACAAAAATGTTTTCTACTTTTTCCGCACCAGGTTGTTTGTGATATTACAGTGAAGTTAACCAAGCGAGTTGATGTGATAATTCCAACACCCTCATTGAGATCGCCTTACGTCACACTTTTCGTAATGTGCTGATGTCAGCAGTTTGGTCCGTGTTATTTAGTCAACAACCATCCTTTGAAAAAAATACCTAATTGTAAACTTTCTTCTTTTGTAACCACCCTACATGCCTCAGATGTTTACGGATTCCACAACACCAGTAACTAGCAACCAACTCAAAACCTCACTGCCACATTTATTGTAGTGCAACCATTCGTACGCGCCACTTGCGACCCTGAAATAACTTTGCACTTTCTCTCAAGCGGGGATCTTTTAAAGTGTGTTTCCATGCTCCCTTGTCGAATCACTGCCTCTGAATGAAGCTGCAACAAGCAATTAAAACTCAACACCACGAGTTTTTCAAAGAGGAATTTTCATTGGGATTGAATGTCAGGCCCGAGATGTGAAAGTTACGCGCTCTGTGTAACCGACTACGTTGCCGTTAAACACCTACTTATGGGAGAAAATGTTTAGCTTGCTGTGAGATTTGAACCAACGACCTTTATGTTTTTTTTTTTGTTGTCTCAAAGTTCCCATCCTAAAAACTTGCAACAACTTCTTCTGACAAGGTTTTAGGAACCGCTGTTTGTGTGTATGGGGCGTTGGATACAAACTCTCTACTGTATCGTATCGCAATTCCTACATAACCTTTCTTATCACACTCAACCTGTAAGCTTCGACTGTTTCAAGACATTTCTGTGATTCGGCAGATTTGATGATTTTATATCACAACTAAATGAATTCACAACTAAAAGTTCTCCCAGACAAGCTTCTGGTGCTTNACAATCTGTTGTTTAGACCAAGCTGCCTGCTTGGTTATCAAGTCGTGCGTGCAAATGTGCAAACTGTGTGATGACCTAACATGTCAAAGTGCAGTGAACCTGTCACAGCCAATCACTACAACACTCATGCAACATTTCCTTCGTCGACTCCAACTTATAAAGGAAATCCGCAGTTTAAACGCATTTCTCCTTTGAATAAGTTCTCAGTTAGATTTGAGTTGTCAGCACATTTACTTACCAGCACAAGTGGGTTGGCTGATTTTGCTGATCACAAGTTTTCATCGCAAACCAGCAGGACTTCTGAACTAACTCAAAACTACAAGTTTTATTCTGTTCTGTTCTCACCAAACTTCACTAAACAGAATTCCTACCGTAGCACGTCGCCTCACAAGTTCATTTCTGTCATGAAAACCGGCTACTGGAAAGAGTGGAGTCGACACACAAGTGCTCTCAGCCCCGGCAATCTAACAATCCCCGCCTGCCACCACAAATCGCAATTCACGAGCTACAGGCCTTGGCTGGAAACTTCGACCAAGCAAATTGTCTGATGCGAAAACACGACTTTGAATGTTTTCAAACTCTAAGTAAAGAACAAATTATTGCTTCGGGCTTATCCACGGCTGTCTAGTTAGTGATAACATCGGTTGTTGAGCAACTTTGGGGATAAGGTTGGCAGTAAAAGCAATAATTGTGCGGGTAACTTGACTTTATCTTAATCAGATAGATATAACAACTTAAAAGTTTGATAAATGTATTTTGCAGGAAACTAAGTTTTACGTCAAACTCAATCAATTTTAGTTTTCTGCAATGTTGTTTGCGAACGTTTGCCATTCCGCAGATTGATATGTTACAAATGTCAACGTAACATCTCCAAATTTTCGTTTGCAACTAACGTTCGACGTACAAACTTTTGACACTTCTCCACACAGCGCCCAAAACTAGTGTCAGCGAATTTGAGCAATGACATTTAAAATAACGCAAGCTACGTTTTCGACCTAACGAGCAACTAATTAAACGTGATAGCAATGACAGTAAGCACTTGGCAGCCTGCGTTTAACTTCATTCACCCGCGAAAGGTCATTGAGGGTTGTCGGAGCTTTTTAGAGCGAAGTTGAGGAATTCGAAGTGCCGTGAAAGTCGAAGTCGGTCGCTTCACCCTGACAATAACTGTCCGAATCACAAAGTATGTGGATGTAGCGCTCCTTTCATCTGCAAAGCCGTTACGATTTTGAAAACTGACTGATACAAATCTCGTCTATACTTTGAAATAATGTTTTGCTACGATGCTTGGAATGTTGTTATTGCTCAACGGTGAATTAAGCTCCTAAAAAAATCTTCGCAACAAATATGTTTTCTATTTTTTCCGCACCAGGTTGTTTGTGATATTACAGTGAAGTTAACCAAGCGAGTTGATGTGATAATTCAACACCCCCATTGAGATCGCCATACGTCACACTTTCGCAATGTGCTGACGTCAGCAGTTTGTTCCGTGGTATTTAGTCCACAACCATGCCTTTGAAAAAAATACCTAATTGTAAACTTTCTTTTCTTATGAAACCACCCTACCTGCCTCAGATGTTTACGGATTCCACAACACCAGGAACTAGCAACCAACTCAAAACTTCACTGCCACATTTATTGTAGTGCAACCATTCGTACGCGCTACTTGGGACCCTGAAATAACTTTGCACTTTCTCTCAAGCGGGGATCTTTTAAAGTGTGTTTCCATGCTCCTTTGTCGAATCACTGCCTCTCAATGAAGCTGCAACAAGCAATTAAAACTCAACACCACGAGTTTTTCACAGAGGAATTTTCATTGGGATTGAATGTCAGGCCCGAGATGTGAAAGTTACGCGCTCTGTGTAACCGACTACGTTGCCGTTAAACACCTACTTATGGGAGAAAATGTTTAGCTTGCTGTGAGATTTGAACCAACGACCTTTATGTTTTTGGTTGTCTCAAAGTTCCCATCCTAAAAACTTGCAACAACTTCTTCTGACAAAGTTTTAGGAACCGCTGTTTGTGTGTATGGGGCGTTGGATACAAACCCTCTACTGTATCGTATCGCAATTCCTACATGATCGTACTTATCACACTCAACCTGTTAGCTTCGACTGTTTCAAGACATTTCTCTGATTCGGCAGATTCGATGATTTTATATCACAACTAAATGAATTCACAACTAAAAGTTCTCCCAGACAAGCTTCTGGTGCTTGGAGACGCGGATTAAGTCTCCGCCTTCACGATTTCACTCCATAAACATTGGAACAATGACTAGGGATAGGCGAGTAAATATTTCCAAGCGGGCTGAGTGTTTGCCCGGGTTACGGCTTGTGTAATTGTTTTCATAATCTCGCCGCCCTCAGCACAGTGCTTGCGTGACGTCGACACCCTGAATTGG
>QXVZ01029059.1:0-17682 GCA_008931825.1 Phallusia fumigata
GGTTTAGCGTTTCACCATTGGGCCTTTTAGGGTCTTATTGGTTACCAAAATAATCTGGTTTAACGCCTCTTTAGGCCTGTTGTAAAATGTTACAACTGTACGACGTAGCAACAAAAGGCCGAGGTTTTATCACGCCACAAACTTATACGCGGCTCGTGGCAGCAGGTATAAAATTATAATCGCCACTTACTGTTTCAAGCACGGTGGCGTCAGCGCTGAATGATGACACTCACGCGCTAACAAATGGCCTGTGACACCTTGCACGACAGGACAGGCGACAGGTCAGACTTAATCCGGACCTTTAGCGTGCTTTGATTTGATTTTAACTTGATTCGGGCGCCTGGCACCAGAGGCTTTAATAGAATTCTACACAAGCGGACATGGATCACGGATGAGATATACGTCGCATTGATGGTGGTCTCTTCAAAAGTTGCGCATGCGCAATGAAATTTGCTGAATCAGATTAAGCTTCACGGCGGTGGGATTAGTGCTTAATGCGTGAAGGGCCTTGTTCCGATTATAAGCATCGAACCATCACGACAATTGGCTTTGATCCACTTTTCCTGGGCTTACGCGAAGTTCGTGGCTGAGTTGTGATTCAAAAATAGACTTGTGTCTTTTGATGAGCCGGTATACTTGCATTTGACTTTTCTGCCAAAAAACATTCTAGCCTTGCCCAAATAAACACCTTTTGATCAAATTCTACCTTGCCGTTATATTATTAACGAGTATGCATTTTGAATCTGGATTTCGTTTTTCGCTAAATACTACACCGTACGCCCGTCAATAAAACACATCACTCACTATAAGGGTTTCAGCTTCTTTCAACAAGGCATGTGAAATGGGGGTCCAACAGGTACACTGTTCCGGGGCATTGGAGCTAAGGGGCGTCAAACTTCACTTTAAATACTGTAAATCGTATTTTATATTGACTTGAATACAGCTTTATTTCAACATAAACTTTTTACATAAATTAAATGGGCATTTGTGGAAATTTAATGCATAAAAAGTCATAATTTCCCCTCAATTTAATTTCCAAATAGTTTTGCAGTATACAAGTACTAGGGGCTCCAAAAGGGTTTGTACCGGGATTAAAATATTTTTCTTAGAGGCCCTGGCTTGCAACAAGTCCTATCGCACGGTATTGACAACACACACACCTTTGCACACGTTAAAAGAACATATCAATTCAAATCGACAAACCAGGTTCTCTAGGTATGACAGGTATACTTTGCCGCACTCAATCAAATGTGTTTTCAACCAATACACTTACATAGCACTACACAACATTCAAAGCAGGGCAGTTGATGTGGCATTAAATGCTTTCCAAATCTCATAGTATTTGAATGACAAGTATATAACATCTGCGGCGTAATCCATAATTATCGTTTAACTTCAAATGGTGTGCGTCAAAGGACGACGCCAAAACCGGACGGTTTTGTAACAGTTTTGCTGGATTCGGCGCCAGAAGCACAAGATGAAGGTGGATTAACGGCAAAAACACTTGTTAGTGATTGAGCGGTGTGAGAATAATGTCAAAGTTACTGGTCTAGTCGGTGTAAACAATTCTACGTGCCATGTAGTTCATTTCTGCAAGAAAATGAAATCGTACTGGAGAAGTATTCGTTGGTCTCAAGATTTGAACCAGATGAAAAGGTTGGTTTTAATCCCGATTGCCAAGTTTTTTCACATTCTATTGCTAAAACAGCACTACTCCAAAAGCGTTTTTAGGTCAGAGGTTAAAGCACATTAGATTCCAATGCCTATTAACCTATTGTTGAATACATCACAAACCACAGCTGTGCAAAAAATGAAATTTTTTTTGAAAGCAGGATCACCGAAATCTATTCATTCTTTTTACACATTTATGAAAACATATAGCAACATTTTGCACGTGCTTGAAACACGCCTACAAAAGCGCAAAAATCCAAAACTTTTTTGCCCTTTTTCTCGGCGCCTATGCCTGTCGCGTCACGGAAGTTAACACCTTAAAACACTTACAAGTTTCAAAAGCGAGGTTAAGAAGGGAGTTCATGGGTTACTTCGCGATGTTGCCTCACATTTGCGGTGAGACATTTCTCACCCTATGTTATTCGGGAACGCCGAATCGCTCAAGTCCCTACTCAACAATAGAACACGCGCCCAAAAACAATTCTCGCGACTTTTCAACTTCCATCTCCCTTCAGTGAAACAAACCGCTAGGTGAGGTGCATCTCAAAACGGCGTGACCGGCTCGGGCGGCATCTGAGTGCGCGGGGTTAAACAAAAATGTGCGCAATCCTAAATAGGAAACGCGAGGTTCAACGTTTTAAGTGCGCGTTAAGAGTGTGACGTTTGACAAAGCATAGGTACACGGCGATGAGGCGTTATTTTTGTACTGGGTCGTTTGTATTGGTGTGTCTAGCACATGGGCGGGTTCCCGAAGACGCCAAACTGTCTTTTGCGCTTATTTGGGCCATTCCAGACCGCCGGAGGGTGGGTTGGGGAAAATGCACACTTCAAATTCCAGTCAGAAAGGACACTTAACAATGAAGCGAACCTTACAACTTATCTGGAACTACATCGATTTCCACCCAAAAAAATCTCTCGGAACCAACCCTAATTTGGTGAATACTTTGGCGACAGTTTCAGAATTTTCTCCGCTCAAAAACGATGCTTTTTAACGCAGTAAAGCATTCGTTAAGGGTAAATTTTATTGCTCTAGGGAAAATTTTAATGCTTTTATAGCAAGTATGAATGTTATTACCCCAGCTCAACTCTTAGAAATGGCACGAATCCTCACAAGAATGCCATTTAGATGTCAACAACACGTACAACATAAGTCTCATCATTTAGCATTAACATCCCAAAAGGCGCCTCGAAATGCTTGTCCCGTGACGTCAGTGCGCCGATTGAAATTCCTCGATGATGCGACGATTGCATTGAGGGCTCAGATTTCAAGTGTCCGGTTGCGCGCGAAACGATGCCGCGGTGTCGCGTTTCGTGCGGGTCCGAAATGATGCGGTAACGAGCGACCTCGCGTGACAGAAGGTCGTTTTCTTGGCAAGCCTCGACAAATACTTTTAGGTTCAGATTTCAATGAGCTATTTGGTAGGCAGAGTTGGCCAAACATGCTCATTCCAGGTCTTAATGGCGTGATAAACAAGCGTTTCAACGCTAACTGTGACGCACGAGGAAGACTTTATTCGGCCAATCAGCCTTGTATCTGTGTAATTTACAAATAAGATCTGAGTTTTGAGAATTGAAACCGAAATCAAAGTTGTTGTTGGGCAGTTTTTGAAAAAGGGATTTCAGTATCTTGACCGAAATTGCGACGCGTGGAATTTCAATTTTATATGTTCGATTTCTCAGTTACACAAAAACACGCAAAAGTCACCCCTGATATGCGTTCGCACCCTTTGTAAAAAAAGCAGTTTCTTCACTCAACAGTTTTACAAAAATATTAATACACTGCCATCGCCTTCTGACCTTACGTATCTAGCACACAACTTAACCAGGGGTGGGCAGCTTTTAGAATGCTGCGTGCCAGTTTTCAAATTATGACAAAATCTTAGAGACTGCGTGCCATGTCAATGACGTCACTGCTTAATGTTTCTGATTAAATCTATAAAATCTGGTTTACACTTGCTCCCTGCAACTCTTTGCCCCTGTTGTACTGCACCTAAAGGTAAAAATCAAAGAGGTCGCTTAATTTAACCCCAAAAATGTATTAGAATATCAACTAGTAAATCACTCGGCGTACCAATAATCACCTCGCGTGCCAACTGTGGCACAAAGGGATAAAAAACTGCTCAAACCAACATCAATCCTCACCAAGTCAGGACTTCCACAACGGGAATAGAGATTTTACTGACAACAACACGACACACATGCCATCCAGATCACACACGTCACGAACGACATACGTCATCATATGACGTCATAAACGCACCGAAGACGCAAAGGAAAAGGCACCGGCTACAGAGCAAAGTGATTTGTTGGGGGTCAATATTTTTGGAAAGGAAAAACACGCTGAGGTGTAGAATACAGAATTGATTTCTTAATACTGATCAATGTATTTGGGCTTACATTTTGTCCCTCAAATATCCCTTAAAACATTTTTTATTTAGTGTTTGTATAGTTCAGTGCAATAGAAAACGGGCAACATCATTTTATATTTTCGCCAAGAATAGAAAAAATTGCGAAATACTTAATTGTTTGGTCAGTTGTTATGCAACAGGCAAGGTTAGCACAGCAACTATGGAAGTGAAAGTCCAAACACCCGCACAAGTTCCAGTGCAAGTACGCTAACACATAAAAGCGGAATATAAATTAAAGTCCGACCATTCATATGCGGGAACGAAAAAGATAATACTTCTACGTATCGATTTTGTGCCATCAGTTTTCAAACGTTCGCTATAACCAAGGCCTTTGGAAAGAGAACCTCAGGACAGTAGGCAAACTGGTAATACTGGGAGGTACAAAATTTACATAAGCTACTTGGTTAATTGCGATGGCACCAAAAAGTCAAAACACCTCAACACTGTGGGAAGTAAAGTCGGCAGATATGGAAGAAACCTGACGAAAAAACGGTGCTGCATTTTATTAGCTGGAAAAGTAGAAAAACTGCAACGGGGCTTTAGAATTTCGTGGCACAAAAATCTTCGGCAGTTTGGAAGCCAGCGCTTTGCTACATCTTGTAAGTTGGGCAGAATATGTGAAGATTTATAGAGCGGTATATGAGAAGCAAATATTCGTTTACGTTGTTAATTTTGAACCCATTGGCCACGCAATTTAGGTAGCGTGATGTTATAAGTGTCAGAACACGATGTGATCTATAAAATTGAACTTTATTCGCTATGTTAATGGGTGAAGGTGGTTGGTTAACATGATTCCTTATTACAAAATGTCTCATAATGGCGCAGACCATGTTGTTACTATCATCCAAGTGTTCAAATACGATGCGCACTGTAATGCCAAATTCGCGGAACAGGTAGTCAAAAGTTGTTTTCAGACTGCAATGGTGTTTTGCAAGATTCAGGACACGAAAAACAGAATACCATGCCGCAAGTAAAGTGCAACCAAGCGATAAAAGCGAAAAAAGGACAATTCCGCGGACGGCTGACACAAAAAAAGTAATTTCAAATTGAGTTCAAAGGCTACTGGGCGGCAAGACTGGATTTGCGAAGGATAGCGCCACTGTCGGAGCGCGTGCAATTCCTCCACAACTGCTTGCTTGCAATGGTACGCTCTGTTAGGGTTCACCGTATTGTTTTTTATCATGCAAGGTGTGACGTCACGCCCATATCCCCTCGCCATCGTCCTGGGAAAATCGAAAACAGAGTTTTGCGCGGTCGGTTGTAAGTTTGCGGCAGCGAATGAACAAGTTTTAAGAAAGATAGGGACTGAAAGAAAAACTTCGATAAACGGTAAGCCGAAGCCATCGCTGTTTGTAAAAATAATGCTTCAACAAAGGTCTTAAATTCGTGGGCGGCCTTCTTTTTGCGCGGCCGGTACAGCATTTTGAAAGTGATTTGTTTTACTTGGGCCGATTAAAGTGCCTCGCCAGCGAGTCAACATGATACAATTATTTACTAAGGGCTAGAAATGGGTCTAATGTTTTAAGAGAGAAAGTTGTAATAGTCTTTTCTGATGATAAATAGCTTTGCGATTGTTGTATTACTGCAAAATAATATTGTCCCGTATAAGTTATGTTCTAATAGTGCGGTCCTCAAAATTTGTTTTCACTTGGTCCCCGAAGATATTTGAGTTTAAGGTCCCTGCTCTATAAACAGGGGCACATGATCATCTAATAGGAGACGGTGGGTCAGTTTTACCGATTACGCAAACACAAAAACTCCAATAACATCAAACAAGCCGCGCGCTTCTTGGCTAATTAGTCCATTATTTGTGCGCGAGCCAATCCCACACAATACCGGTTAACTTCGCCTCAAGTGTGCGAAAGTCGTAAGACGAAGAGTTCACCTGTGGGTTAATTACCGTTGCAGCGCAGTTATTTCGGGCGAGATCATTGCGCTACGCCGAAAATTGGCCGTCAAATTGCCGCCTATTTCGCTGCGATTCCGAATGGGGAATTTTCAGCCGTTTGGCTGTTGGTGTCGTCTTGTGACAGATTTGGTTTCGAAGAACTGATTACCGAAGAGAATTCTTTGCTTACGACAAAGCAGGGCTTAATAATATGGCGTAAGCATTGGACACTTCATGAATCTGTCGGTTTTTGTCCATTTTACGACCAAAAATACACATTCGAAAGTTACCTTTCATGTTATTTACACCGTATTAAAGTATGGAGTCTTTAAAAACGTAAAAGTAAAAAAAAAACGTAAAAAAACCCTGAGTCAGCAAAATTTGCCTAGCGTGTCCTAATTTTTGTGAATCAAACAAGAAAACACACGTGGGGTGTACG
This sequence comes from Phallusia fumigata, assembly GCA_008931825.1. NCBI lineage: Eukaryota > Metazoa > Chordata > Ascidiacea > Phlebobranchia > Ascidiidae > Phallusia > Phallusia fumigata. Next base: position 6,407 of record QXVZ01029059.1, read on the forward strand.
TGGAGAAAATCAAGCTTACCTCTGCATTGTTGGGTCTGTACCGTGTTTTGCCGTTGCCCTGTTGGGATTTGCTGCTTTGCGATGGGTGTGGCGAGGGCGTGTCCGCTGCGTCCTGCATAAGGTTCAGGCGATTCTGGGTCTGCCAACACAGAAAAACATTGAATGCAACAAATCACAATAGTTTAGCGGTAATTTTACGTGTCACAAAATGAAAATACACGGCCACATTCCCTTCCAAATTGTATCTCATATAAAGTTGAGCCCGGTTCACTTTTAATGACATCAATACTTTATATTTATGCGTTTATTAGACTAGCCGTCGCTATCTGTAAAAAGCTGGTTTACACGTGCTCTTGTCTGTCGTTGCTGCAGTTCCAATGCACGTAACGATTTAAAAACAAGAAGGTCGTTTAACTTCGCTCAAAAAGAATTATTGGAATATGACTCGCAAATCATTGGCGTGCCACGAATAATCACTCCGCCTGTTTTACCTTGCGAACTTGCAGAAGTATTATACTGCGCGAAAATAGTTACGATCCAATAAGGTTTGTGTAGAAATGCAGAAATCCACGGCCTCTCAAAACGGCAACACGACATCTCATTCATCTTGGAATATTCACACGAAGATTGATTTGCGTCTTAAAACACGCCCAACACCATTCCATCACTGCAACCTCTGCTTAACACCGTCCTTTGCATTAGGCGACAAGTGCAGGCTCTTAATACCAGAGCAGTATACAAAGCATTGCTATTGTCCAGGCGTCTTACGTACCACTGCTAAAGGCGAGACACCACTTGAGATAACCCGGCAATGTTAAGTGCTGCTAATTGGATATTCGACGAAGAGGTATTGAAGATAAGAATGATCTTTGTGTTGAATCAAGTTGATGTGTATGTTAGCCATTTGGATTGCTTATAATAGCAACCCTGGTGTTCGTCGATGTGAATTGTACTTGGCGATTTGCATTGAGTTGAAAGTTCGTGACTGTGGGCTGGTGGAGCATTGTTATTAGCCAATTCAACATAGTGTGCTATTAGCGAAAAACTACACATAGGAAGTCACAGCGACCAATTTCAATTCATCTCTATATTTTTTTAAGCTAGAACTTGTCCACAAAAAGACCAAAGAATACAGTCAAATACGCTTTTTATGTTTAACGCCAAGGCTAATGATGTGTTATAGTTTCTGTGGATGCGCAATATATGAAAGAGTGTAACTTCTAGTCAAAGGAGGACCGTAATACCAACGTTAGCAAGAACACTATAGTTGGAGATAACGAATATTCCATTCCCATCCCAGTCGCCTGCTTACTACCGCCTCTAGCGGCAGCCCTCGGCTATAGGAAAGGGACGTGTGTCGCAAATTTAGTAACAAACAGCTGACTGGAATGTCAAATTGGCCACTCAAATTGCCGGCTCGGCAAAACAAGAAATATGTGATTCCACAAACGACCCGAGGGGGCTGTTTACGCAAAACCAGAGGAGCTGACTGTTGGTCTAATTGCGGGTTTCATTGTGATATTTTTCTCTTTCCAGAAGTGATGTCATTGAATTTTGTTCATGGAAAAGGCTAGGAGTGGTAAAAAGTTAAAATGTCCATTCATTTAGTTGTTTACTTCGCAACAAATGCTTCTCAAAGTGCCCGAAAAGTAGTTTAGACTCACAACGCCTTTTGGATGAGCATAGAATTTCAAACATTTCCTTTTCACTGAGCATTGTAGATCTGCACCTACAACTGCTTGCTGATCTACAATGGCAGTTTGACGGATAAGACATGAAGTTTTTGAATTACCCAAAAAACTAGTTTACGTTAATATACAAATCAGCTTTACAAACACCAACAACAACTATAAAAATACCCGAATTCGTGCACGAATTGATCAAATTATCACCCTAGCATCAAAATCTTCCCACAACATCACCACATGACTACGGGAACGTTAACAAATCGTGTTGGCAATTTGTTTTTGCGGTAATAAGCCAACAGCTGCCGAAACACGGGTTGCGCGCACAATGGTTAGCAATCGGCGGCGACCGCTCTGCGCTAAATCACCACCTTCCTGTTGAATTGACCCGCGGTCCTGAGGTTAAACAGCACGAGTTACAATGCGTCGAGGCCAAACACCACGAATATCATCCGCGGGAAAACGGGAGTCAAATCACGGCAGAGGCGCAAACTAGCGCCCTGAAGAATTCTAATTACGGGGTGGCGCGCTACGTGATCGGGTTCAGGAGTTTAAGACTGGTTGCTTTGACAGGAAGCGGCCACTTGTGCATGTGTGAACAGGAACAGCAAGATGCACAATGTTATGCGGATATGAGTCGATAAAATTTGAATTGAAATTTTGCTCATTCGCACACTTGCATGTGCGTGTAAGTCACATCAACATTCGCCAAAAACGCTTTGTACAAATTAAATGACAAATATATAAACAAGTACATTCTGGTAGAAGTATAACACGTTTCTGCAAGTGTTTTTTAATATGTCGTTTTTCGAGAATAACAAAACACTTATTTACGTCGGGCCATACGTCGTTATAACTTTCTTCGAAACCGTAATTTGTGCACCCTAAGTTTAATGATAGCCTCTATTGTTAAAATAAAAATTCCAAATATCGCCATAGAGTCATGTCACATTGATTGGCACTGTTGTCATGGTGACGAGTCGCACCAAACTACAATCATTTAAACTGGTAGTTAACAACCGTTTTTCAGGCTAACAACGATACAATTCCACAACATAAATGGTTTAAATTAAGGTTTTGTCGAATACGTGCTTTAAACCGAAGTATTAAACACGACAACGGTATGATTTTAAGTTGTTGTTGCCTGTTCATGGTCACGTGTTCCAGTTTTTTAATAAAAACAAGCCGGCAACTTTTCTTTATTTAAACCTTAAACCTCGTGTTGTGGGTCACTCGGGCATAATATAATGCTGTTTCGGAAGTGGCCAGAGAAGTTGGGAAACTGTAACGTGAGAATAACAGACATGCAGCGGTTCGGGTTAGAGAGGTTTAGGTGATTAGCAGCCACAAAGGTTTTGCTTTGCTTAGGTCTCGATTCCGGGAAGAAAAACCGAAACCGGGGTAAACAAGCAGCTTTGCAATAAAACACGCGCCGTTAAACACTTAACAAGTCTCCTGGCGCAGAGATTACGGGAGGCCATGATGCGGCCTATCACTTTGCGCACACGCGCACCTGTAGTGCGTGGGAATTAGACTGCGTTCAAAGACCAACGGAGGCCTTTGTAAAGATCCGATATGCAGCGTGGAAGCTTCTCGAATTAGCGACGGCCGAATACGAAACGCGTGCACAGAGACGCGGTCATGCAATTACGGCGAGACGACATTGCCCGCTTCCTCAAGGTCACAGAGCGCGACTGCGGCAGCGGAAACGCGGCGCTTCCCACGACACACACGACAAACGCTTGGCGCCCATTATAGCGCCTCACACCACCGTGGCGTCATCATCTCCGACTATTGGTTAAAATCTTTTGTTTTTTTAAGGGGTTTTAATCCGGGACGCTTCCGAATGAGAATCCCGATCAGTTTGTTTTGTGACTGTGTATGAGCCGAGCTTAGTCTGCGAATGACCGAAATCGGTGGCAAAAATACGATAGGACTCTAGAGACCCCTGGTGGCTTAAAACAAGACCGAACAGTAGAGAGAAAAACGCACACTAGTGAACGATGCTTTTCAAGAATAAACAAACATTTGAAGAAAACCGAAAATTAGCCAAGCTGACAAAAAGGAAATGGTCAATAAAAAAACATCTGAAAACAAAGTGTATGACAGTAAAGCAACCAACAACGCTAAAACACATTTGCTGACCCTGCGAGGCGTGTGCTACCAGGCTATCTGGAGCCTGACAGGGTCACTCGAAGTAATATGCAGGGAGACAGGGTCACTTTGGATAATTAAGTTTTGATACTTACTTGTTGTTTGAGTTGTTGCACCAGTTTGTCTTTCTCCCTCCGCAGTAAACAAACCTCATCAGCATTCGTTCGCTTGCGGGACTGGGAAAGTTCGAGAAGCGCGATGTTGGCGTCTTTCTCGCTGATTGCCGCTAGGAGCGCTTGTTGCCTGGTAACGCGCCATTTGTTAGATCAGAAGTTTGGTTTAGGCCAGAGGCTCTAAACCGTGTGGGGAGTTTCCCAGCAGGAGGAGATCGGTATTTGCAAAGGGGGAGTTTTGTAATGAATACTAGAGTACAAAAAACGTATTAATTTTAAAGCTTAGTTTATTTTCCTAATATACTGATTTAAACATACTAGAACTAAATGTCCGGTAGGGGATGCGGTCAAAGGGGTCCAAGAAAAAATGTTAAGAACCTCTGGTTTGGGCCTTTGTTGACTACAGTGCGTGTTGCAATGTAGTTTAGTCGTGATTGGCGTTCTTGCAATCAAACTAAAAAAAATCTTCAGAAAAAACATCAATTTACAAACTGTGTCCATGGATGACTTACTTGACATCCAGTGCTTCTTCCAAATGCTTCCTCCTCTCGATCCTCATCTGCTGGATCAACCTCTCCTTCTCGTGGAGGGAAGCTTCGGACGCGGTGAGTTTTCCTCCCGTCTGAGCGAGGATGGATTTCGTCTGTTCGAATTCCCTCACAAGCTCCTCCATCTACGAACAAAGATGAGTTGTCACCCTGTTAGGTTGCATTAATCGATGACTAGTTAAAAAAACTCCATCGTGATGGTAAAGCAGTTCTTAAGTAGTTGGCCATAGAGCAGTTTGCAAATGGGCCACGGATCTAGGTGAAAACGGAAAATCCCAATTACCATCCCCAAGAATTCAGACTGCTTGATTGTGTTCAACAGCCCGCTGAAGTGCATATTGGAATAAATCGCCACACGTGTTTGTGTCACAAGTTTGAAATAAGGAAAGACTGCCATGCTGATGGTATTGAGGCCCACGAGCATTTCTTAAAACGTTATCTGGGACGTGTAGAAAGAAGGTTGGGAATCACTTAAATAAACCAAGAAAAAAACAAAATTTGGACCACAGAAACATTTCTTGTTTTAAAACAAATCAGTCACCTGTTTCTCTACTTTGTGTCTCGCATCTTCCTCCTTGGAAAGCACAACCTCCCGTTCAGCAGTGATGCTCACACTCTCGCGCAGCGCCTCCTCCAACTCCTCAATCCTCTCATCTCTCGTCTTCATTTGACGCTAAACAACACGAAAAAACGTAAGTCAAAGGTTTTACACTTAAAATGTAAATTGCGCTAAGAACTTAAACTTACAAGGAGTTTAGCGAGGTCTTTGTCTTGGGCGGCTCCCTTCTTCTTGATCTCCTCGAGCATCTGAGCGTTCAGGGTTTTAATCTGTGCATTCAACTCCCGGGTTTGCCTGTAAAGTGAAACACACAAACCTTCAAAATAACCGAAAAAAGTAGACATTGACAGTAGAAGAGAAACACCAACTTTTCGAGCGTCATTATTTTCTTGTCCTTGTTGTGTTTCTCGTTTTCAGTTTCCTTCAGGATTTCAAGCAGCCGATCCAATTCGCCCTGACCTCTTGTCACCTTGACAACGCAATAAAATATATTTAAAAAACAACGATCAATAAAAGGTCAAAGGTCACACCCGCTACCTCTTCAGATTTTTCCTTTAAGGCTTTCTCCAATCCTCCGATCTTCTCTTTACTTTCCTCTTTCGTCTTCGCTAGAGCGACCGACTGCTGAGTCTGCGTGACGTCACAGTGGTAAATATCGTCACAAGGTAGCAACATCCGGGTTATCTTGGCGCATGCAATTTGTGGTTTGCGATGGAAGTGGTTATTAGTAACAGACGTAGGTTTAGAATAATATTAAACATAAGGATTAAAAAGTCAAGGCCTGTCTAAACGCAAAACTTTTGCTGAAATTTGTCTACAAGGAATTTTTGTTGATTTTCTTGAAGTTTTTTTTAAAAAGGGACATTACTAAGACGGTAGCGGTGATTAGTAATAGATGTAGGTTTAATTTGCAAATAAAACATTAAGCGTCAAAATCAAGGTCGTATTAAACCCAAAAAAGATTTGCAAATAAATTTGTTTGTGTTATTTTTCTTGGCTTTTTTTCATTACTAGGACAGTATATCTGTAGTGCTATTGAAGTAAAAAAAAAATAATAATAAAAAATCCAAAAAAATTAGAACGCAAATCGATCGAGGATTAAACGAAATCATCGATCAAACAAAACTAAAAAATTAATTAGGCAAAAAAATAAAAACCTCTAAAGCAAGCGATTTTTCGTCAAACGAAACTTTCCACCCAAAAGGCAAAGCAAATTGTTGCTACTAGTTGCAAGTAAGCATGTCAGTAAAGTAAAAACAAGCGGAAAATTAGCCGGGCAGCAGTGGCAAGGCATTCTTACTTGGTTTGTTTGATGCTCATCGGAAGTCTGTAAACCAGCGGGTTAATAAATATAGCTTACTGTTATTTTGATTCAGTAAAGTACAAATATTCGGGTACTGGCTCGGCTGGGCCCGTCCATAGCGGCAAGACATACTAATTGCAGTGTCCTATACCGCCATGATAATAACCAATGTACCACAGTATTGTTTTTCACAAGTAACTTTGGAGCAAAAACAAAATTTCCCAAAACGTGAAGCTTGGTTATAAAGAATGGAGTGAAGAAAACTGATGACGTACCTTTTTAAGTTGTGACGTCAGCCTGCCAACCTCCTCAGTTTTCTGTTGAAGCGAGATTTCGATTTGTTTCATCTTCGAGTCTTTCTTGAGGCTGGAAGAAGCGAGAGATGAAGCGTGCTCCTGGACCTCGCTCAGGGATGTCTGAATAAAAGTTAAAAAGAGTCTTGATGCAAAGTCGGTAAAAGAAACATAGCGGTCCTTTAAACGCTACTGGTTAGAAAGAGCTTGGAATATAGTGGTGGAATATTTAGGAAATTAATAACCAAACAGTTGTCCGATAAATAGCTGTATATCAGGGGTGCCCAAACTTACTTTACGCTAGAGCCGCATACCAAAAAACCTAAATTTCGAAGAGCCACAAAACAAGAAATAAGTTGTTCAAATAAACAATAAAGTATATGCAACAAAACTTGTCTCCATGCGGTCGTTTAAAACATATTTCACGGCATATTACAAAGAGCCGCATACAAAAAAGCTAGTGTTGGTGTATATTATTAAATTCATAGTTATGTAAACAACAAAGCGAAAGTGTATGCAAGAGGGTGTAGGTGCTTTAATGATGGGATAATTTAGAAGTTTTTAGAGATGAATTAATTGAAATTGTTGCATTGTTGTTTGGAATTCCAAAAACGGCAGCTACCTCTTTTTCAGCGAGACTCTTCTGCAAACCCTCCAATCTCTTCTCAAGTGCTCGTTTGGCCTTTTTCAGGTCATCCAACTCCTCCCGGAACTTGTCCTCCGTAGATTCTTGCGAGGATCGAAGACGTTCAATCACCTTGTCCTATCAGATCAAAACGTTTAGTCTTCATTTCTCAGCTCATGAATGGCGCCGGTTTAGGGGTTCCTAAACTGGGGTGCATTACCCCTATAGGGGTACATTTCGACTTATCAATGGGGCATCGATTAAAAAACTGATTGATGGGTAATAAAAGGTTTCTAAGCTACAGAAAGTAAATTGTCTAATAAAGCAAGTTCGGCTTCGAAGGTAAAAATCTGAAAAAAATTTTTGAGTCCACGTGAACCTATAAAAATGACCATAGGGTTACAAGAACAAGACATTAAGTAACCTCTGGTTAAGACCAACGCAACTTTTACAATTTTGGCCACAGTTTTTTCAAAAGTCTTTGTGATGTCACCTTCTCAGTCAAGGCTTCCTCCATTGTGGAGAGGGCGGAATCGCTGGTGGACGAGTCCTGCTGCAAGGCGCTCATTTGCTCCCCGTTGGCGGCAATCTGACGATCTTTTTCCCGCACCACTTCCGCTANGCATTACCCCTGTAGGGGTACATTTCGACTTATCAATGGGTCATCAATTAAAAAAAACTGTTTGATGGGTTATAATAGGTTGCCAAGCTACAGAAAGTAAATTGTCTAATAAAGCAAGTTCGGCTTCGATAGTAAAAATAGGAAAAAAATTTGAGTCTACGTGAACCTATAAAAAGACCATAGGGTTACAAAGAACAAGACATTTAGCAACCACTGGTTAAAACGAGCGCAACTTTTACAATTTTGACCAAAGTTTTTTCAAAAGTCTTTGTGATGTCACCTTCTCAGTCAAGGCTTCCTCCATTGTGGAGAGGGCGGAATCGCTGGTGGATGAGTCCTGCTGCAAGGCGCTCATTTGCTCGCCGTTGGCGGCAATCTGACGATCTTTTTCCCGCACCACTTCCGCTAAACTCTCAATCTGCAAAGTATTTCAAATCGTTGCAAATCCGGTTACGAACGAAATTGACGTAAACAAAAAAATCGAAAAAAATTCGCAAACATTGTGTTTCAGGGATTTGGATGATATCAAATTTGCCAAGAACAAAACGACCACTAAAAAATGCAACCCAATCTTGATGCATCGATAGCACATAACAAAGTTATACTTTTGCCAGAAGAGCCTTCTGAAATTCTAACATTGCCCGATAGCAACAGTTTATTTATAACAGAGTTAAGTTTAGATCTCGGAATAACGAAATTAATTTTGCCATCATTGGATAGTTGCCAACGAAAGTACCCGCCGTTACTGTCTTCCTGGCAAAAGACGACTAATCGAGCGCAAATTTAAAACAACGTTACCGGGTATCACAAGTCATATAAACGTTTATAACTGGTTTTAATAAAGGGTCCGCAGCATTCAGCTAAATCGTTAAAGAGCTCCAGGACATTGAAACTGGTTCGGACCTTTTTGTGGAGGACTGCAATCTTCCGATCCTTAACATCCAAAGTATCCCGAAGATGCGAGAGTTCGGATCCGTTGCTGCTCCTCTCCTCCTGAAGTCGTGAGAGATGCTCCTGCTTCTGATCGATCACCTGCTGCTTCTCATCCAGTCGGGTGCGAAGGGAATCAACCTGGAAAAAGTCAGGAGGAATTTAAATTTCTCTATTTTATATTTCCTTCAGTAGTTGAGTTGGTCTATTCTCAACAATATAAGGTTAAATATTTTTCTAACTCACAAAAATTTTACGATTTGGTGGTCAGTGGGTTAACCTATGTGCAACAGGAGGTGATAGTTTCTGTGAACAAAAAAATATGTGCGTTCCTTCAGGAAGAGGGGCCACGTAATGACAGACATTTAGGACAGAAAAGTGCAATTAACATTCATAACTAGAAATCTTGTCAGTTAAATAGTTAAAATCCAGTGCAGCAATTTACCAAATAACTACGCACCACACACACACACACACAAATTCGGAAATATTAAGGATTTGGGAAAATTGCTTAACAGTTTTTAATCTTGTCACCACAACAACAAGTTAACACCTAAATCCGGAACAAAGAATCGTTCGTAAAGTCGCAGAGTAAATCGAAACCGGACGACTCAAATCGACTGTTACAGGGGGTCAGGAGAGGAAAGTTAAACAATACGGAAATAACCACTTTCAAATGTCACACGACGGGTCGATAACGGAAACTTCTGTCAAGAGTTACAAATAAATCGTGGATTTAACGATTGGGATTTTATCGAAATTGGAAGTAAAAAAGCATACAAACAGTGGCAACAAAATACTGTTCGTTCGTGGTTACTTTGTCCACTGCTTTAAGGCAAGAATTCTTCACAACGGAAGGTGGACCAGGTTGGCATCGTTTAACTTGTTATTGTGCTATAAATACCAACCCATGTCCCCTAGACTGCATGTGATCTGCTGTTCCTACGTTCACCTGTGGGAAACGTTACCCGCTGCGGCATGTACCCTGTGGGATTTTGCACAAAACGCTTGCATCGAGAACCGAAATTACTGCGCCGTTCACGCGGCCACCATATTTTTCTTCGATTGTCGCTTGGACAAAATGAAACGACACAGCCAAAACTGAAGGTCGGTTTCATATTTCGCCGCCAATCAAACACCAAACAAAAAATATGTATATTGTCTATCATTTTTCTTTCTTTAATTTTGTTTTCAGACAAAAATGTCCTTATCATCTCTAAATTTTAACATACATTTTGAAAAAACATTTAATATACTTTCTAAATTTTATATTCTTTACCAGATTAATTTAAAAACTTCTCATTCACCTCCGATTGCAAGATAGCGGCCCTCTGCTCCTTAGCAGTGAGGGATTCCTTCAGTACATCGATGTGTTGTCTGCTGTCCGACTGTTGGTTGTTGAGGGTATCAAGGCGAGTTTGCAACGAAACCATTTCCGTTTCTTTCTTCTGAAGATCAGACTTCAGTTGTTCAATCTAAATACACACTGACAATTTATTGGGTGCACTCTTGATGGCTACAAAAATTTTTACATTTAGTTTATTGGAACAGAATCAATATTCTGTCCCTGCAAATGATCTATACAACGCTATGTCCTGCATGTTGTCAATGATCATAATCTGTTAAACTATTATAATTGTCTGCAACCCTGGCTTCAGAAGTATACAAATATTGTAACAGATTCAACCTAAAAGTTACTGTAAACTTGAAAACCCGGCATTTTTTACAAAGGGTGCAAAGTTTTCATGTCCGACCTTTCTTTTGAAAAATACATCTAAAAAAACTTTCGCGAAACAACACTAACTCTACAAACACTTTAAACGCTCCAACACTACGAACAAACTATAAATATAGAAGTGATACTAGACGTGGCCAATTATTACAACTAGACCACCGCAGTTGTCAACAATCCACACATTAGAAGGATATTGCACAATATTCTTTCAAATATTCAAAACACCCTTTTCACAATTCTATAAATTGACAAAAGGTTTATTCCGGTTTAGATGTGATGGTGAATAGCTAAATAAGTTAAATTACCTTGGACTTCATAAAGTTGGAGTGGCTTTTATAAACTTCCAATTGTTTGATTTCTTCTTGTCTCTCAGCACTCGACATCGCGCCATCATTCCTCACAAGATTCAGTTCGTCTTCCAGCTCGTGAATTATTCGCTCGAGCGACGCGATTTTTGCGTCCTGTAGCAAAGTGGGTTTGTGTTACAAGATATTTTTAAGCGGAATTCTTTTGTTATACAACAATGCACAATAATAAGGGGGATTTATTTTGTTTTTAGTACACTTATTTAATAAGGTATTTAATGTTGAAACATTATCGTGAAACTTTTGTCTATCTCCCGTTTATGCAACGTAGTTTTGTTTTCACTCTTAAAATGCCCCACCAAAAGTAATTTGCCAACTTTACACACAACTTTTTTTATTTTTTT
>QXVZ01029060.1:0-22412 GCA_008931825.1 Phallusia fumigata
CATAAAGATTGGACATGGTTTAAGTTGGTGATGCACACCGTTACACTAAATTTAGGGCCCTTTACACTGTGTTCAGTTGCGTTAACCTAGCCTTACTTTGCGACCCCTTTCGAATACATCACGATTTTCGCTGCGTACCTGAGTTTACTAAATGGAATGCACGACCTCATTTTTAGCTTACAACGAATGCAGATGCCCATAAACTAGCACATACATTTATCGTTGTATTACGTAGTATTTTTTATTTGATTGGATTTTAAAAGACAACATCAGTATGAGATTTAAAAAGCAACATACGAAAGTTTGTTTAAGTCATAAACTTGGAGTTGAAAAAGCCTGTATAAAAATAAATTGAAGTTATTAGCTCTTCTGAAATTAATGAGAAGGAAACAGGACACTTATGCCGAAAGATTTAGAAATTATAGGGTGCATCCAATCCTACAGAAACGCAAACAATGGTAAGAAGTAACAGGTTATAAAATTTGGGACAATTACCCCACCATCCCAAATTCTTGCCAAATAAAGTAACTTTTTCAAATCGGAAACCCGTACACAGCGATTACACAAACCGATTTGTGCAGGTTCATCTGCTTGATACGCAGGAATACGTTCGGCAGGCGATCGCGCGCTCATTTCTGCGAGACTTGAGCGACCGAAATCAGACAAGCGAAAAACCAGACAGACAAAATAAAACAAACAGAGCCAAGCACGTTTGAGCGCGCGCCCTACGCATAGTGCAGACAGGCGTTAACTCTCTTTACGCATCGACCAGCCTCGCCGCAGGTCTCCATTTCACCTGACCCAAAGTTTTCGGATTTATAATTTTCGGTGGCTACCGATTTCTTTTGGGATATTTCTGGGCTACATCATTTTTCGCTGGTTATAACTAAAGCAGTGGACTGTATCCTTTGCAGTGACACACTAACCAGACATTTGAATATCTGATAGATATTTAAAACCAGCCCAGCGAGCGTTGAATCCAATTACGAGATTTTTTGCCGTCCAATCCGGACAAGCGATTTGTAGGCCGAACGTAGATGACCGTACGTCCCCTTTGTGATGCATATACTTGTGTTCGTTAGTTGTCGCCCTTGTGTTGTGACGTTACTTGTTGTATATAACCGCGTGCCGCAGCCTGCTTGTGGCAGTCATACAGGTTACACTCTGAGGTGTTTGTGAGTTCATGGTACATGGTGTCAGAAGTGGGATTCGAACCCACGCCTCCATTTGGAGAGCTATCGGTGAAGAAAGAAGAAAGTCGAAATACTTCTAGAAGAATAACAACAGTTGAGTCATATAGGATAATATACTTTTGGGCAGAATCAAGCAACACTAGTTTGTGTGCGTCATCGTTTTCTTCATCAAGGGCAATTTGTTATTTCTTAGCAGCCAAATGTACAATCCAATCGTGCATGAGATTGCACTAGTGTTTTACTCTTTGACAAAATACTTTGATTTAATGTCTAGCTTTGTACAATTTTTCTGGTTAAACTAATCAATGTATTTGCAGTTGTTGGGATAGGTGTAGTTTCTACTTTTTTTTCACGACAGCGTAAACATCCCCTGGACCTCCAACAGAAATTTGTTCAAACTGGACATTGTCAGTTTGAGGCTGGATTTCTTTCTTCTTCTTATCCACTACAGCGTACAGATCTTGGCCATCTTGGTTTTCAGCTTGGTGGCTTTGTTGATTTTCTGCCATCTGGTATTCGTTATCATTCGAAATTTCGGCATCATCTACTGTAGCATACATTGCTGCTTCGTTTTGGTTTACAATGCCACCATAAGCTACGTTGTAAACGGAGCCATAAGCTTGTGATGAAGTTTGGTCTTCGGTTGTGGTGGAAAATTTCCAGCCTCGGCATCGCTGTTTCCACTCTGTTTGTTTCTGTGAGTGGTTTCATACCCTGGTGCTGCATTTGCTGTGGAACCGGGTTGGCTGTTTCGCTTCGATTCATCTTGAACAAAAAAAGGTCTTACAAAATTCTTCTGTAGATTTTAACGTATTGTACGCAGAAATTAGATGTATTTTAATTTAAATCTAGAATAAGGAACACAAACTTGCAAGTATATATTTTTTCACGTACAAATCAAATTCGCTTTTTTGGATTCTGTACATAATCGAAGTGAAAACTTGCCACCGTCTTTTGACAAACAGTAGTTTAGTTGTGAAAATTTGCGTTGTCTTTTCAATGCCAAAGTAAATGAATACGACATGAAAAAGCGAATTGGCCCTGAGAGGCAGCAATGTTTGTGTAAACTCACCAATTTCTGCATATTCCTGTTCCACGTCTTTAGTTCTGCAAATCGCAAACGGCATCAGTAATCAGCAAAAACATTTCTTCACATTTCATACCTTCTGCGTTTACAATAGAGAAGAAAAGCCACAAGTCCTGACGCAATGATGACGCATCCGATGACGAAAGCAATCACAGCAACCAGCAACGAGTCACTTCCTTGTTCTATAACAGCAATCGCATGTGTGATTTATTTTAATCACTTGGGCTACATTTGTAGAGATTACCGAATATCTTATCCAGAAAAAAATTTTTGAACCAAACACTAAATATGGTTTAAGTTAGTAAACCCTATGTGGTTTTTGTTGAAGCCAAAGTTAGATTGTTGATGTTGAAGTGAAGTACACGAGACGATCTCTGAGCTCGCCAAAGTTTGGTATTACATATTTTTTTAATTGGCTTAACTTTTGTTTTCATATTCTTGCTAATCGTAAGATCTAACTATGACTAAATAGTAATTAAGCTGGTGTCGCAAAAGATTTTAAATTTTAAAAACGTTGATTTTCCGTCGTACACTGGGTCGTTTATTTACACATGATAACATTAGATAACACACTACCTTGTAATTGGAGATTGATTGTTGAGTCATGAAACGTCACAGTCGTTGTGGGTGACTCTGTGATTTGGGAGGTTGCACTTGTAGTTTTCCTAGCGGTTGTTGTTGAAGCAGTTGTGGTAGTATAAGTAGTTGTAGTAGTAGAAGTAGAGGTTGCTGAATGAAGTTGCATTTAAGAAAAACGAAACGTTGCAGCATAATTTTAATGGGTGGTACTAAACACCGCATGGTACCGTATGATACCACATATATCTTAGGAAGGTGTGTGAAACCCCATCAAAGGGTGTAAGGCATGATATCCCCACGAGTGAATATAAAACCCCATTGGAAAGTATGATACCCATTCCAAGAATATGAGACCCCATGGGAGTATTTACGAGACCCCATGGGGAGAATGAGACCCCATTGGAGAGTATGATACTCCATCCAAAAAATAGAAGACTCCTCGGTAAATTTTGGAACCCCATTAAAGGAAATGGGACCGTATGGGTGTGTACAAGGCCCTATGGGAGAATACAAAGACCCCATGGGTAATATCAGACCCCATGGGAGTGTACCAAACCCCATGTAAGATGCGGTATCATGCGGTATNATGAGATCCCATGGGAGTATTTACGAGACCCCATGGGGAGAATGAGACCCCATTGGAGAGTATGATACTCCATCCAAAAAATAGAAGACTCCTCGGTAAATTTTGGAACCCCATTAAAGGAAATGGGACCGTATGGGTGTGTACAAGGCCCTATGGGAGAATACAAAGACCCCATGGGTAATATCAGACCCCATGGGAGTGTACCAAACCCCATGTAAGATGCGGTATCATGCGGTATCATGCGGTACCATGCGGTACCATGCGGTGTTTAGTACCACCGATTTTATTCGCATAATTGTTTGGCATCATGGGCGCAAGAAGAAGCACTTGTATTTTCGAATTATTAATGCCAACTTTAATGTACCTGTAAATTTTCAGCTCCCAAATCTCAGCACATAAAAAGATATTCAATGATTTGTTTGTTTGCAGGGGCGTGGAAAACGTTTCTTAGTCTAGGAGTTATGATCACATACATAGGTGCAACATGCGCACACTTTTCCAACTGCACCTTTTTCGTACATTGCACATACACAATGCGCACATTTTGCAATCTGTACATTTCGCCTACATTGCGCACATTTCCGGCGCGCACATTTTTTCCACTGCACATTTCACCCACATTAAAAGTTCGAATCCCCGTCTCCGCTTGGAGATGCGTACATAAGACACTGTTTACAAAACTTCCCTCGTTTGGAGACTGAGATACAAGGATCATTAATCTTACTTGGCAAAACTCTCTGACAAATATATCTTGACCGAGTCGAACATGAAACATCATTCCACTCGCATCCCATTCTCACACAATTCTCATCTCCTTCACCACCGTTATTTGGTTCTCCATTTCTCCACTGTGTCTGTGTATCATTAACATTTGTCCCATCTGTCCATTGAAACGTGTTTGTAGTTTGGTTTCTCTTTGCACCGATGAAGGAGTCTGAACAACCTGATTATAACCAAAAAATTAGGATTTAGCTAGTCCAGTTAAGATTAGCATTTTAACTGTCCAAAAAAGTATCACAAAAGTTGCATCAAATCCGCTATAATAGTGTGGTAAATTAAGTGTTTGTTTTCACTGTTTGAACAAGCACAGCGATTTTGTATCACATAAAGAAACGCTACTGTGCCATAAAACACGTGTAATAACAAGTTTAATAATAACAGAACTTTTGCCTACCATCTGCAATTCATATTGGGGGATAAAAATAAAATGTAATTTTCAACTTTTGCGAAACTTTAATCCTGATTAGGCAAAGATCCGGTTTAACCGAAGACGTTTGTTTCAAGCCTGACATTATCTAGATAGTGATTGATCGAAAAAATACGTAATTTAATACATTACCGGTCCAATGATGATAGAAATAATTAAAATTAGAAGTAATTTATTGGTACAGTGCAACCTTCACTGAATACCCGAAAAGCATTTAGCGACAAACACGACAAATGATTGTTACGTCACACGCGCAGTGATACCGGCGGTTTGTCAGCCGAGTGACTACGGTATAATGTTGTAGACATTGGAGCACAATCCAGTGAAGCATGGGATCAACAGTAGTTAAATGTTTTAAATAAACATGCGAATGCAACATGGTTTAGTGTACGAATTCGCCAAGGTAAAGTTAAAAATCCGGATTAGGAGATGTAAATTTAAAATCATTTGTACACCCAGTTTCTTTGGAATTAAAGTTTACTGTATTCTCAAAAATTAACTAATAGGATGTTTTGTTGAGGGATTTGTATCATGCACAGTTTCATATTCATTTTTGTTAAGTTGTAAAAATCTGTTATATTGACTTACTGCTGTCAATATTTTTAACAAGAAAGTTGTGTAGTTCAGTTGTCTTCACATCTGCAACTGAAGTACGTTTTTCATCACACTTAGCTTCAGCTTGATCATACGATCTAGCTAATGGCGAGGAAACAAGAAGAAATTCATGTCCTTGAAATTGAATCCAGGTTTGGGAATTTGTAACCCGGGCTAACGCTATTACCATAAAAAATATAACTGCCATTTTCGTGTGGAACTTCCGACTGAAACAAAATTAAAACAATTTTATATCTAGCGTACTTTCTTTCAGCACATCCGGTTTTCGCTTCGGCATAGGATTTAGCGAATGGCGAGTAAACCTTAAGATATTCATATGTTTGAAGAGATAGCCACGTTTCTGTTTCGTCATGTTGCACAATGAAAACGACAACAATTCCTATAAGTTTCATTTCAATCTACATACTAAACAGTTTTGCATTGAGACGATTGCATGTAACATCTTGCACTAACCCGCGAATATTGTTTTTTCGTTCTACATTGTATCGATAGAGACCCGGTTTAACCAACTTTTACAGTTGAAATTCAGAATCACGGTAAAACGACGAACAAGAAAAATACTTTCTGCTTTATGATGGTTTTACGCATTTGTTCTCCGACTATTCTCTTTTCTATGATACATGTCTGTAGAGTTTAGAATAACAAGTCACTAATCTTGAGTCCGCCAACAAATCGCTTTTATCAAAACACAAAGGATCCCGGTATGCTGGTACAACGTCATTCTTGCAAAGGAAACTTACTGTTGTTTTAATATATGACGTCAGTGGTTTTAATGCTGTTGAGTGTGCAACAAGCAATCCCGACTCTTACTGCATCGGTTGTAAGTAATGTTTTTAATTTGTATTGTTTTCACATTTGGCATTGTTGTATTGTTTGAGAAGCACACTTGCTTACAACTTTTGAAAATGATTTAACAGACGAGAGTGTCAAGTTTTCCCATTAACAATAGAAATAACTACAAAATAATGATCCTGTATATTAGTCCGATACATCTTAGTCCGATACAACCCTTTTGTTTCATTTCAAAGCAGTCTGTATTTACATCAGCATTAAAAATTCAACAATTCTTCTTTTAAACCAACGAGTCATTACAACACTTATGCTTAAAATTACAAAATTTACCGAATCAATTTCTCTGACGGGTTACTTGCAAACCCTAGAACACAAGATAAACAAAGACAAGTACTCACTGCTTACTCTTGGCTAAACTAATGTTTTTAACTCCCAAGGTTTCTCTCGGTAAAACATTCTTCAGGCGCCATACGAGTCTGTGTTTATGGTTTTAGCTCAGAATCACACCAGGTGGATGTGACGCCGTTTTTTTGTGATGACAACTCTGTGTTTGTTTTGTGCATGACGTTGTCGAAGTCAAAACCAGAGTGGTTAGCAACTACTTTATATTACTCAAAAGTTTTGAAAAACCTAGTTTGTCCTTTTTCTGCTACACTGGTATACCTTTTTCTTTCTAATCAGGAGCGACATTACGAATACATATCGCATAATTTCGCGAGCTCATTATTGACGCAGGACCGCACTAAGTCGAGTTTAAGTATTACGAACCCCCTTCTCGCTAACCGGACCTCGAAAAACTCCTTGCTAACTAACGAGGAGCTTTGCGCACAAAGTGCGAAAAAAGTTCGCTTCCCCGCCTCTCAATTGGAACTAGGACATATGACTTGCAAATTTGTAACCTCTATTAAGTAACTACATTTTAAGTTGTCCTATCTGACAAACTTATACTTTATCAGAATTATTATATCACGAGCAGCCTGCTAATTACTGGCACCTTACCCGTAGGTTATTTTACACATATTACCGATACAAACAACATTGATTGCAGGTGCTATCACAACTAATGTACTTTTATTGTGTTCTTCTTTAAGCACTAATATCACTTACTGAAACCTTATCAGTTCATCCGCTTATCAAACGTCACCAAAGAAAATAAATGCACAGAACAGTGTATACAACAGACTCGACAAAATCCTGTATCCTACGCATGCGTTGTCCTTTTGGTCGAAGTCATTGTTGCTAAGCTTGAAGAAGCTTGATTGAAACCACTTACAAAGTTCAACAGGTAGTTCACCGTTCATTTTTATCGCTTGACTTAATAACTGGAACTTTTAACCTTGCTATATTAGTTGTAGATAAGATGTGTCTATAACTGATTGGTCGGAAATCCCTGAATATTCATTCCACAGTTGACACCGAGGTGATTCATGCCACGCCAAGTGATATTCACATTTCAACACATTCTTTGAAACAAGTTCAACGTTTTTATCGTTAAGTGCAATACAACTGCAGCTACGGGTAAAGATTAGCCTACTAAACGCAAAAGCATTAAGATGTGATGTCATCAACGTGGCCCACGAAGTCATTATCATTTTCGCATAATTGTAAACTGGCACGCTGCGTTCAAAAGATCCGTAGTATATATATTACATGTCTACGGTTGTTGTTTTATTTTCCAACAAAATACAAGCCAATCTTTAAACAATATACTTTACCTCATGATCACAGTGTGTAGGTGTTACATCATTGTGACGAAGGAAACTTCCTGTTATTCTGATGCATGGCCTATGTAGCGAGATTATTTTTCAATGACGTCCAATGTGCGACACAAATTATTACAGTAGTCTAATGTATCCAGTTACTTTTCTTTTACTATGTAGATACGGAAAATACCTTAAGGAAACGTTTCAAATGATTTATTTAATTCCTGACAACTTATTCTTTTAAACCTATACTTCCAAGNCGAAGGAAACTTCCTGTTATTCTGATGCATGGCCTATGTAGCGAGATTATTTTTCAATGACGTCCAATGTGCGACACAAATTATTACAGTAGTCTAATGTATCCAGTTACTTTTCTTTTACTATGTAGATACGGAAAATACCTTAAGGAAACGTTTCAAATGATTTATTTAATTCCTGACAACTTATTCTTTTAAACCTATACTTCCAAGCTGTGATACAATTTCGCGATTTTATTTTCAAATTTCCGGATATGTGTGTTGTTTTTAGGATATCGAGGTGCTAGAACTTCAAGTAAATAAATCGGCAGAAGCGTCAGTGGCTACCAAAATACTAACAAAAATACCTGAATATGTGGCAGATTGAAGTTTACAATGCAAGTGTTGTGATTTTTTTATTTGTTAATTCATCTGTTTATTCAAATAAAAATTGCAGAAATATATTGCGGCAACTTGGTATCCACAAACTAACACAACCGCCAAACTGTAAAGATAACGCACACATAAATTATAGTCACAAGCTAAATGTTATGTTGAAATGAATCAGAAAAAAAGTTGGTATGCAAAAAGGTGGTATGTACATCTCAATTCGTCTATCGTATTTATTATGCACCCGCATCGTTTGAAAAAAACAACCAACTTTTGCCACATGACAATTTTGTCAGTGAAAAAACAACAACAAATCTTTCAATGCGGTAAGAAATATTTTTAGCATTTTCGTACGGACTAGTAGTTGGTGGTTCTCGTATTAATTTTTGCATTTTACATTCACATACACAGATGATTTGTGTGTGATAGGAATTTCATACTTGTTGTCATCTCCTGTATTTTGGTCCCCTCCTTTCGAATGAATCCCTAACTTAACTGCGTTGTTTTCCTGATTGGCAACATTGACATACGTCGCTGCCTCTTTGGAGTTAAAGCCTGCTTGTCCAGTAATCTTGAGTTCATCTGCAAAAAAATCGTACATTAGTTGGGAAAAGCTGAAAGTTATAGCAGTATGGTTTATGTGTTAAGTGTGCAATCTTACCAATTTCTGCATTTTCAGCTCTCGGCGTATCTTTCGCTTCAGTCTTAGTGCTGTAAAACAACGGAAATGTAGCTAAAACCTTGTAAATTTTGTTGTTGTAAGTATTACCGAATGCGTTTGCGGCAGTAAAGGAATGAAGCAAATACAATTACACCGATGACAAAACCAACAACGGAACCAATCACAGCTGCAAGCAATGAGTCACTGTCTTCATCTGCAAGTACAACGCTCATTAGTTATTTTTATTCAAACAATTAAGTTATCACACCATGTCAGGAATCTTCGATAAAGTTGTTTATTTCTAACAGAAAATTTTTCGCATTGCCTTACCTCTTGATTTTATCATCTTTCTAGGATTTTATCATCCTTATAGAACGACTTGCTCGCAATTACGCGCAATTATAATGTATTCAGTTAGGACAGTTATAGCGATATTTGTTCGCACCTGATTATATCGGATAACACATTACCTTGTGATTTGAGACTTATTGTTGAGTCATGAAACGTCACAGTCGTTGTGGGTGACTCAGTGGTTTGGGATGTTGCACTTGTTTTTCGAGCGGTGGTTTTCGAAACAGTGGTGGTAGTAGACATAGATGTGGTAGTGGAAGTAGTGGTTGCTGAATAAAGTTAAACATTAGCTGTTTGTAAACAAAGGTATGGCAGTGGCTAAAGTGTCGTTTGATCAGAGCCTAAAACATAAAGGTCTAATGACAGACCGTCAGGAACTTGGAAATATTAATTCCCATACAGTGGATATTTACTGTGTAGGTTTGATGATGAAGTGGAAGGCAAATATATTACAATTACTTTTGCGGAAGTTTTATTGCCTCTGAACGACTTTGTATTGACCGTTTATTGCGGTTTGTTATGACGTTTATAATTTTAATCGTATTATTGTTTTGCTTCATGGACGCAAGAGTAGCACTTGTATTTTCGAATTATTAGTGCCAGCTTTAACGTAACTGTAAATTTTCAGCGCCCAACTCTCAGCACACCAAAAGATATTCAAAGATTTGTTTGTTTGCAGGAGCGTTCAATACGCTTTTTAGTATAGGAGCTCTTGGTCGCATAACTAGGTGCACCATGCGCACATTGTGCACATACACAATATGCACATTTTGCAATCTGTACATATTGCGGACATTGCGCAAGTTTTTTGCGCGCACATTTGTTCCACTGCACATTTCACGCACATGATGCGAAAAAAATTCGAATCCCCGTCGCCGCTTGGAGATGCGTACATAAGACACTGTTTACAAAATTTCCTTTGTTTGGAGCCCGAGATACAAGGATCATTATTCTTACTTGGCAAAACTCTCTGACAAATATATCTTGACTGAGTCGAACATGAATCATCATTCCACTTGTAATCTTTTCCCCAGCATCCCATTCTCACACACTTCTCATTTCCCCCATCGTTATTTGGTTCTCCCGGTCTCCACTGTGTCTGTGTATCATTAACATTTGTCCCATCTGTCCATTGAAGCGTGTTTGTAGTTTGGTTCCTCCTTGCTCCGATGTAGGTGTCTGAACAACCTGCATATAACCAAAAAATTAGGATTTAGCTAGTTCAGTTAGAATTAACATTTTAACTGTCCAAAAAAAAGTGTCACAAAAGTTGCATCAAATCCGCTACAACAGTGCGGTAAAATTGTTTGTTTTCAATGTTCGAACAAGCACAGCGATTTTCTATCATCGCTACTGTGCCATAAAACACGTTATAGTGACAAGTTTAATAACAATAGTGAAACTTTTGCCTACCATCTGCATTTAATATAGGGGGTAAAAATAAAATTTTATTTTCAACTTCCAGTAAACTTCGGTCAATCCGGAGTCAAATGGAACTACAACTTTATCCGGATTGGTCGAAGATCCGGTTTAACCGAAGACGTTTGTTTCAAGCCTGACGTTATCTAGATAGTGATTGATCGAAAAAACGTAATTTAACACATTTCCGTTCCAATGATGATAGAATTACTTAAAATTAGAAGTAATTTATTGGTACAGTGCAACCTTACGCACTGAATACCCAAAAAGGATTTAGCGACGAACATGACAAATATAGACATTGGAGCACAATCCAATGAAGCAAGTGACCAACAGTAGGTAGATGTTTTAAATAAACATGCGAATGCAACATGGTTTAGTGTACGAATTCGCCAAGGTAAAGTGAAAAATCCGTATTAGGAGATGTAAACAGAGCAAATTCTTTCCTGATTTGGCGAAGAACGGATTAACCGAAGCGTTTTTTAAGAATATCACATAAAATCTTTTGCACCCCCAGTTTTTTGGAATTAAAGTTTTCTGCATTCTCAAAAATTATCTAAGATGATATTTTAAGGGATTGGTATAATGCGCAGTTTCATATCCATTTTTTTACGTTTTAAAAATCTATTATAATGACTTACCTATAATATTTTCAACCAGAAAGTTGTGTAGTTCAGTTGTCTTTACATTTGCAACTGAAGCACGTTTATCAGCACATTTAGCTTCAGCTTCATCATACGAATTGACATATTCCGTGTTACCAATAAGAAATTCATGTCCTTGAAACTGAAGCCAGGTTTGGGAATTTGTGACCTGGGCTAACACTATTACCAAAAACATTATAACTGCCATTTTCGTGTAGTACTTACGACTGAAACAAAATTAAAACAATTTTATATCTAGCGTACTTTCTTTCAGCACATCCGGTTTTCGCTTTGGCATAGGATTTGGCGAATGGCGAGAAAACAACAAGATATTCATATGCTTGAAAAGGTAGCTACGTTTATGCCCCATCAATTTGGATAATCAAAATGACAACAATAAGTTTCATTTCATTCTACATATTAAACAGTAATTGCATTAAAACGGTTGCATGTAACATCTTGCACTAACCCGCGAATATTGTTTTTACATTCTACATTGTATCGATAGCGACCCGGTTTAACCAACTTTTACAGTGGAAATACCGAATCAAGTAAAAACGACCAAAAAGAGAAATACCTTCTGCTTTATGTTGGTTTTAAGCATTTATTCTCCGACCTTTCATCTATGATACATGTCTGTAGAGTTTAGAATAACAAGTCACTAATCTTGAGTCCGCCAACTAAACGCTTTTATCAAAACACAAAGGATCCCACTATGCAGGTGCTACGTCATGCTTGTAAAGGAAACTTTATGCTGTTATGACGTCAGTGGTTTTAATGCTGTCGCGTTCGTTTCAAGTAATTATTGAGTTTGTGTTGTTTTACATTTAGCATTGTTGTATTGTTTGAAGCTTTTGAAAATGATTTAACAGACCAGAATGTCAAGTTGATGTCATTAAACACATGCTGAAAATTATAAAATTTACTAAATCTATTTCTCTGACTAGTTACTTGCAAACACAAGAACACAAGATAAATAAAGACAAGTACTCACTGCTTTCTCCTGGCTAAACTATTGTTTCTAATTCCCAAGTTTTCTCTCATGAATGCAATTCTTCAGGAGCCATACGAGTCTGTGTTGATGGTTATCTACCCACTAAAAACAAATCTACTAAAATACCAAACACACTTAAGCACAGAATATCACCAGAATGATGTGACGCCGTCTTTTGGTGATGACAACTCTGGGTTGGTTTTGTGCATGACGTTGTCGAAAGTCAAAACCAGAGTGGTTAGCAACTACTTTATATTACTGAAAAGTTTTGATAAACCTGGTTTGTCTTTTTTCTGCTACACTGGTCCACCTTCTGCTTTTTAATCTGGTACATAATTATGTTGCGCGGTCTGCTGAAAACAACCCTCATATAAACACGGAGTTAGACAACAAACTAGCAAATAAATCCATATACTTTCGCAAGACCAGAAACTTAACAAAATAAAATCACACAATACAACGCTTATGATTTTTATCTACGAAAGAGGTAAATCAAATAGGACAAAAGTAAGACTTTCCTCAGCATTTCCAGAGCAAGAAACTTAAGCGACATTACTCGAGCCCAGTGAGCCCAATGGCTTGACCAAAATTGTGGCATTTCATTTACCTCGAGCTCATTTGTATTGTTTCACCTCTGCTATGTATAGACCGCGACCTTCCGTTCAACGAAGAGTAACAACAGTTCACTCATATAAGATAATATACTATAGTGCAGAATCAGATAACATTAGTTTGTGTGCGTCATCGTTTTTCCTCATCAAAGGCAATGTTGTTATTTCTTAGCTGCCATGTATGTACAATCCAATCGTTCATTGTACAATTTTTGTGGTTAAACTATTCAATTACTTTTCAGTTTTGGACACGTCTAGTTTCTATTTTTTCTTCGCGACAGCGTAAACGTCCCCCGGATCTCCAGCAGAATTTTGTTCAAACTGGACATTGTCACTTTGAGACTGGATTCCTTTCTTCTTCTTATCCACTACAGCGTAGAGATCTTGGTCCTCTTGATTAACAGCTTGTTGACTTTGTTGGTTTTCCGCCATCTGGTATTCGTGATCATTCGGAATTTCGACATCATTTACTGTAGCATACATTGCTGCTTCGTTTTGGTTTACAATGCTACCATAAGCTACGTTGTGAACGGAGCCATAAGCTTGTGACGATGTTTGGTCTTTGGTTGTGTTGGAAACATTCCCGGCCTCGGCATCGCTGTTTCCACTTTGTTTGTTTCTGTTAGTGGTTTCATACCCTGGTGCTGCGTTTGCAGTGGAACCGGATTGGATGTTGCGCTTGGTTTCATCTTAAACAAAAAATACGATAATACGATCATATTACCCTTTGGGATGTGAATCGTATTGCGTGAAGAAATTATATATGTTTTAATGCAAATCCATGATAAGAAACACAAATCTCCTAGAATATATTAGTTCACTCACAAAACTAATTCGATTTTGAGTTTTAGTAGCAGAGTCAAGTTAATACTGGGAAACTTGTTAATTGTAATCATTTGCGCTTTTGTTTTCATGTCAGTAGAACAAGAAAAAGTGAATTCACCACACTTGGCAGTGATGTTTCTGCCCAACTTACCGATTTCTGCATATTCCTGTTCCACGTCTTTAGTTCTGCAAATCACAAACGTCATAAGTAATCAGCAAAAAACATTTCCTCACATTTCATACCTTCTGCGTTTACAATAGAGAAGAAGAGCCACAAGTCCTGACGCAATGATGACGCATCCAATGACGGAAGCAATCACAGCAACCAGCAACGAGTTATATACTTCCTTGTTCTGTAACAGCAGTTGACTTTTATAAAGCTTATGGAAAGCAAGAAACCTATTATAAATTTATGATCTGTTACAATCACTTGTGTTACATTTGTTCTGCAACATTTGTTATAATTAGCGACTATCTTATCCAGACAGTCCTCTAGATATGTCGACGTAAAAATTGTTTGGGGATTTAGTTAGATTCGGCAGCCAGTGCTTTTCGTTGTGTTGAATATCGTATGTGGTATTTTATTAAACAAAACTTACTATACCTGATTTAGGTTCAGTTGTGATGTAAATACCTCGACGTGTAGATGCTTCTCGCGGGTTAGTGGGTTCTGTTAATTCGAAAAACAGCCAATAAGGTAAAATACTTATTCAGGGCACTCAAAAGTTCACCTAATAGCATTATGTAAAATACTACCTTGTGATTGGAGATTTTTTGTTGAGTCATGAAACGTCACAGTCGTTGTGGGTGACTCTGTGCTTTGCGACGTTGTGCTTGTAGTTTTTCTAGCGGTTGTTGTGGTTGTGGTAGTATATGTAGTTGTGGTAGTGGGAGATGTGGTTGTAGAAGAAGTTGTGGTTGCTGAATGAAGTTAGATTTGAACAAATAAAGCACAGGGGATTGTTCTTGACATTAAACTCTCGTATTTGTAATGCGTTATTCATTTAATCTGATTACAAAAATGCTCTTGTTTGTCGAAAAACGACCTGTTGCGGTAATGGTGTTCGGTAAATAAAGCTCAATGCTGTTACGCAAAGTGACATTCTACCAGCACGAGTTGTGTACTGCATAAAACAGTTAGGTCAAAACCTACTTGGAAGGTTTCTTTGACAAACGTATCTGGAAGAAGTTGAACATTGAAAGTCATTCCACCAATACTTGCCCAAAAGTTCTCCATGAAATCCCATTGTCACATACTTTTCATCTCCATTACCACCGTTATTCGGTTCTCCAGTCTTCCACTGTGGCTGTGTGAGATCAACACTTGTTCCATCTGTCCATTGAAACTGGTGTGTGGTTGGATTTCTTGTTGCACCGATGTAAAACGAATACGGCACTCCTGTTTGTGTTTGTTAAGATGTTTCATTGAAAAGTTAATAAAAGATGTGGAAATAAATGAATGCTAAATTTCGATAAAGTATTGAAATTGATATTGTTTTTTTTGGTTGCAATATTTGCTTGTATGCGTTTTACTAAATCAGTAACAGAACCGCTTTGCCGCCTTCTAAAGCGAAGTCGGTTTTTATCAATTATACTTTCACCATGTTGCAACTAAATATAACGGAATAGTAATTAACAAATTGCGAATGTTACGTGCATAAAAGTGACATATACAATTAAATATACATTGTCAATTAAACGAAAGCTATTATTACTTTGTTTCGTTTTCAACCAAACATCACCTGTCAAAAGTCCAAATTTGTCCACCAAAAACCAGTGAAGTTCGTTCGTCTTAACATTTGCTACTGTAGCTTGTCTTGCAGCACATCCAGCTTTGGCTTCAGCATATGAACTGACAGACGAGAATTCAATGTAATATTCATGTCCTTCAAACTGATACCAGGTTTGACCGCACACACGTTGAGCAAGTAAAATCAAACCAAGCCAAGTTATTTTCACCATTGTATCTGCTCTACAACTGGTACAAGGAAATAAATAACTGCAAAAGTGTAATTACACTTTAACAGAATGAATATATTCCAAACAGCCAGCTGAATTAAATACAGGCGCTCTGCGTATATGTTATTTTACCCACAATACTGAACCAAAAACATTGATGGCAACTGTTCACACAACTAATTTCCTTCTATTGTGTTTTGCTTTAAGCCTTAACATCACTCACTTACACCTTATCAGTTCACCCACTTATTTCACCCACTTAGAAAAGAAAATACAGTTACTGGAGCATTGCACAAGGTACATCACAGTTAATACAATGCAGTAGCCTACGCGCGCGTTGGCCTTTTGGTCGGAGTCATTGTTGTTGGTTGTGCAACAGTGGCAAGCTTAAAGAAGCGTGATTGAAACAACTTTCAAAGTGTAACAGGTAATTATCCATTCACTTTCATAGCTTCACGTAGTGCCGAATCTTCTTACCCTGCAGCTTCAAGGTTGTAGATCAACTTAATTAACTCATGCGTCGGCAGCTTCTGGCTCCTGTGGTGATCATTCATAAAACGCTAAGTGATTCACTAGCTCCTATTCCAAAATATTTTTGAGCTTAGTTGAGCCAACTCTTTTTTATCGTTAAGGCAATGCAATTTTCGCAACAAGCAATGATTATGCCAATAAATGCAGAAACAAGATGTAACTACGTCATCAACATGACAGTCACAGAATCATTAACATTTTGACATAAAAAGTCACTCAAATGTTTGATACATGTCTAAGGTTGTTGTTTCAGTTTTCAACAAGACACAAGCCATCTTTAAAATAATTTACTTTACAACACGATGACTGTGTGTAGGTGTTACATAATTGTGACGAAGAAAACTTCCTGTTATTCTGATACAAGGCCTATGTAACGATGTTGTTTTTCAATGCTATCTAATGTGCAACAAACTGTCACAGTAGTCTGGTTCACCAAGTCAGTTTTCATGCGCAATATAATAATCAAAACAATCACAAAGTAAATATTGCATATAAATACAGCAGAAAAAATAGTGAACATTGAAAGCGATTAGAAATGTTTTTAGTATTTTCTTTCAGACATTTTATTGTAGTTGGTGGTTCTCGTATCCATTGCTATAACCCAAGATGAATAACGACAAGTACTTACTGCTTTCTCTTGGCTAAACTATTGTTTCTAACTCCCAAGGATTCTCTCATGAATGCAATTCTTCAGGCGCCAGTCACCAAACACATTTGAGCACAGAATCACACCAGTTGGGTGATACGTCGTTTGTTTGTGATGACAGCTCTGTGTTTGTTTTGTGCATGACGTTGTCGAACGTCAACACCAGAGTGGTTAGCAACTACTTTATATTACTCAAATAGTTTTGAGAAAACCTAGTTTGTCCTTTTTCTTCTACACTGGTCCACCTTTTTCTTTTTAATCTTGTTCATAATTCTGGTGAATGTTGCCCGGTCTGCTGAAACAACAGTCATATAAATAGGAAGTTAGACAACAAACTAGCAAATAAATCCATATACTTCGCGAGACAAAAACGTAACTTCATAAAATTACACAAAGCAAGGCTTATGATTTTTATCTACGAAAGCGTTTAATCAAATGGGACAAAAAAAGAATTTCCTGAGCATTTCCAGAGGAAGAAACTTAAGCGGCATTGCTCGAGCCCTGTGAGCCCAATGGCTTAACCAAAATTGTGGCACTTCATTTACTTTGAGCTCATTTGTATTGTTTCACCTCTGCTATGTATAGACTGCGACCTTCCGTTCAACCAAGAGTAACAACAGTTCAGTCATACAAGATAATATACTATAGTGCAGAATCAAACTACATTAGTTTGTGAGCGTCATCGTTTTTTTCATCAAGGGCAATGTTGTTATTTCTTAGCTGTTGACATATGTACAATCCAATCGTACATGTGATTGCACTAGTGTTTTACTCTTTGACAAAAATTCTTTGATTTAANATTTACTTTGAGCTCATTTGTATTGTTTCACCTCTGCTATGTATAGACTGCGACCTTCCGTTCAACCAAGAGTAACAACAGTTCAGTCATATAAGAAAATATACTGTAGCGCAGAATCAAGCAACATTAGTTTGTGTGCGTCATCGTTTTTCTCATCAAAAACAATGTTGTTATTTCTTAGCTGCCATATGGGCAATCCGATCGTGCATTAGATTGCACTAGTGTTTTACTCTTTGACAAAAATTCTTTGATTCAGTTTATAGATTTGTACAGTTTTTGTTTTAACCCAATCAAATAATTTGCAGATTTGGGCACGTTTAGTTTCTATTTCTTCTTCACGACAGCGTAAACCTCACTTTGACCTCCGACAGAATTTGGTTCAAACTGGACATTGTCAGTTTGAGGCTGGATTTCTTTCTCCTTCTTATCCGCTACAGCGTACAGATCTTGGCCCTCTATGTTTTCTGCTTGGTGACTTTGTTGATTTTCTGCCATCTGGTATTCGAATTCATTCGGAAGTTCGGCATCTTCTACTGTAGCATACATTGCTGCTTCATTTTGGTTTACAATGCTACCATAAGCTACGTTGTAAACGGAGCCATAAGCTTGTGATGAAGTTTGGTCTTCGGTTGTGTTGGAAGCATTTCCAGCCTCGGCAACCATGTTTCCACTCTGTTTGTTTCTGTGAGCTGTTTCATACCCTGGTGCTGCGTTTGCACTGGAACCAGGGTGGCGGTTGCGCTTGGTTTCATCTTGAACAAAAAATACGATGATACGATCATCAGCTCCTTTTAGATGTGAATCGTATTGCGTGCAGAAATTATATATTTTTTTGATGCAAATCAAGACACACAAATCTCCCAGTATATATTGGTTCACTCACAAATCAAATTTGATTTTAAAGTTTAGTAGTCAAGTTAGAACTGGGAAACTTGATACTTGTAATCATTTAAATCATTTGTTTTCATGTCAAAATAAAAGTGAATTCACCACACTTGGCAATGATTTTTGTGTCCAACTTACCGATTTCTACATATTCCTGATCCACGTCTTTAGTTCTGCAAATCACAAACGTCATCAGTAATCAGCAAAAACATTTCCTCACATTCCATACCTTCTGCGTTTGCGATAGAAAAGAAATGCCACAAGTCCTGACGCAATGATGACGCATCCGATGACGGAAGCAATCACAGCAACCAGCAACGAATTACTTCCTTGTTCTGTAACAGCAGTTGACTTTTATAAAGCTCATTGCCTACGTTACATGAGTGATTTATTACAACCACTTGTGTTACATTTGTAGAAATTGAAAAACCAAATATCTTATCCAGAAAAATTTATAGTAAATGGAGATTAAAATGTGTTTATTTGGTCTTGTGTTTCAACGCAAACAAAAAGTAGCTACTATTGCTATAATTAATACCGGCATGGTGGCTAACCACACACTAAATACGGTTTAAGTCAATAAACCCTTTGTGGTTTTTGTTGAAGCCAAGGACAGATTGTTGATGTTGAAGTGTAGTAGACAAGACAACCTCTGTGCTCTCCAAAGTTATTCGAGTCTGGTATTATACACATTTTTAATTGTCATACTTTTTGTTTTCATTATCTTGCTAAAGTTGCTTTCTTAAAAGTTGACATGATAACATAACTACTCGTAAGATTTAAATATGACTAAATAGTAAGCTGGTGTCGCAAATACACTGATAAGGATTTTGGAGAAGAACTGACTTTAGTTATGTGTTTGTCATTACTGAGCTCGCTATACCTGATTTGGGTTTTGTTGTCCTGTTCAAATCACGACGTGTCGATGCATCTCGTCGGTTGGTGGTTTCTGTTAACAAACAGACAGTAAAGTACAACGTATTGAAGCCCAATTTGAAACTACATTAAACACATTCAAAAGTTTCAAACGTTTAAAATTAAAAAAGTTGATATTCCGTCATACACTGGGTCGTTTATTTACAGCTGATAACATTAGATAACACACTACCTTGTGCTTGGAGATTTATTGTTGAGTCATGAAACGTCACAGTCGTTGTGGGTGACTCTGTGGTTTGGGAAGTTGCACTTGTTGTTTTTCGAGCGGTTGTTGTAGAAGCAATTGTAGTAGTAGAAGTAGTTGTAGTTGTAGAAGCAGTAGTTGCTAAATGAAGTTAAATTTTAAAATATATGGCACAGCACACTGTTTTTGATATTGAACTCTCGTATTTGTATTGCGTAATTTAATCTGATTTGAAAATGCGAAAGTTTGTCGAAAAACATAACGCTGCAGCATAATTTTAATAGTATTATTGTTTGGTATCATGGGCGCAAAAGGAAGCACTTGCATTTTCGAATTATTAGTCCCAACTTTAATCTAACCGTAAATTTTCAGCGCCTAAATCTCAGCACATCAAACGATATTCAATGATTTGTTTGTTTACCGGGACTTGCAAAACTCTTTTTAGTCTAGGAGCTATGGTCACATACACAATGCGTGCATTTTGCAATCTGTATATTTTGCTCACATTTTTCGCGCGTACAGTTTTTCCTCTGCACATTGTGCAAAACAGTTCACATGTTTACAAAATTTCCCTTGTTTGGAGCCTGATATACAAGGATCATTATTCTTACTTGGCAAAACTCTCTGACAAATATATCTTGACTGAGTCGAACATGAAATATCATTCCACTTGTAATCTCTTCCCCAGCATCCCATTCTCACACAATCCTCATCTCCTTTCCCCCTGTTATTCGGCTCTCCCGGTTTCCACTGTGTGTCTGAATCAATAACATTTGTCCCATCTGTCCATTGAAACATGTTTGTTCTTTGGTTCTTCCTTGCACCGATGTAAAAGGAGTCTGAACAACCTGAATGTACCCGAAAAGTTATAATTCGGCTGGTCCATTTTTTACTGTCCAAAAAAGTATCGCAAAAGTTGCATCAAATCCGTTAGAACATTGCGGTAATTTATGTGTTCGTTTTCAATGTTTGGACAAGCACCGCGAATTTTTTATGACATTATGTAACGCTACTGTGCAATAAAACACGTTATAACGACAAGTTTGGTCCAGCAAACTGTTGACAGAACTTTTGCATACCACCTGCATTTCATATAGAGGGATAAATCCGGAGTCAAAAAGAACTACAAATTTATCCGGATTAGGCAAAGATCGGATTAACCGAAGTGTTGTTAAAAAAATAATAAAAAGCATTTATACCCGCAGTTTTTTGGATTAAAAGTTTACTGTATTCTCAAAAATTAACTAAGACGATGTTTTGTTGAGGGATTTGTATCATGCACAGTTTCATATCCATTTTTGTTACGTTCTAAAATTCTTTTATATGGAGTTACTTACGGTCAATATTTGTAACCAGAAAGTTGTGTAATTCAGTTGTCTTCACATTTGCAACTGAAGCACTTTTTTCAGCACACTTAGTTTCAGCTTGATCATACGAATAGACATATCGCGTGTTAACAATGAGAAATTCATGTCCTTGAAATTGAAGCCAGGTTTGGGAATTTGTAACCTGGGCAAACACTATTACCACAAACATTAGAGCTGCCATTTTCGTGTAGAACTTACGGCTGAAACAAAATTAAAACAATTTTCTATCTAGCGTACTTTCTTTCAGCACATCCGGTTTTCGCTTCGGCATAGGATTTGTAAATGGCGAGTAAAAATTGAGATATTCATGTACTTGAAAAGATAGCTGCCTTTGTGACCCATCAATTTGGCTCATTAAAATGACAACAATATGTTTCATTTCGATCTAAATATTAAACATATTAAACAGTATTGTATTGAGACGGTTGCATGTAACATCTTGCACTAACCCGCGAATATTGTTTTTACATTCTACATTGTATCGATAGCGACTCGGTTTAACCAACTTTTGCAGTGGAAATACCGAATCAACTAAACACGACCAAAAAAAAGAAATACTTTCTGCTTTATGTTGGTTTTACGCCTTTGTTCTCCGACCTTTCATCTATGATACATGTCTGAAGAGAATAACAAGTCACTAATCTTGAGTCCGCCAACAAAACGCTTTTATCAAAACACAAAGGATCCCACTATGCTGGTACAACGTCATTCTGGCAAAGGAAACTTACTGTTATTTTAATATATGACGTCGGTGATTTTAATGCTCTCGAATGTGCAACATGCTCTTAATGCCTCCGTTGTAGGTAATTTTGAATTTATATTGTTTTCACATTTGGCATTGTTGTATTGTTTGAAGCACACATGGTTACAACTTTGAAAATGATTTAACAGACGAGAATATCAAGTTGATGTCATTAAAAAACTCATGCTTAAAATAACAAAATTTACTACATCTTTTTCTCAGACGAGTTACTTGGCATACCAAGAACACAAGATAAACAACGACGTACTCTCTGCTTTCTCTTGGCTAAACTAATGTTTCTAACTCCCAAGCTTTCTCTCATGAATGCATTTCTTCAGGCGCCAGTCGAGCCTGTGTTTATGGTTTTCTACCTGTAACGGCGAAAAGTTGCACCCCTGTTATAATTTAAAAGTTCTTGTCCATAAAAATCTTATGCGCACTGACGCGAGATTCGTAAACGAATGATTTGG
>QXVZ01029067.1:1958-17406 GCA_008931825.1 Phallusia fumigata
CCCCATGGAGAACGCCACCTCTCTAGTTTTTATCATGTTACATAATAAAGGCGCTGTTTAAAATTGACCCAGGTATTGTGAACGTCAAAAATGCTTGAAACGTCATTACAATTTTGCTGAGCCATAAGCAGATCTGCCCGTAAACTTTGCTCTAATCGTTTGCAGTAGGGATGGTTTGATTTCGTTTTCAAACTTACCGACCAACCACTGCCCTTTTGGAACTTTTTGCAGGTTAAAATCAATAAAACATAACTGTACGACTTTAGGTTAGACAAGTTGAATATGGACGTTGAACATTTTGAACAAAGATGATGAATTAAACTATCGGTTTCGGGTCGGAATGGATTGCTTCTAATAAAACTGCGGGGGCTGCGTCTGTAGGCGGGGACGATCGACTTTCCGCTTGTATAAGTAAGCCTCCCACGCGTCCCTCGGGATTCGACCGCATTGCGGCGAAGGGCTGCCTGAGCTTGTTTGGACAGTTCTGTGTCTTGCCCCTCTGCGAGGAACAGAGCTTTTTTCTAGCTTCACGCCTATTGTCACATAGCTTGGGATTGCGTTTATCCACATTAGCCGTGTCACGTGCACTCACCCTACCGCCACGTTCAAATTATTAGATTCTACAGTCTAACTAATTATTGAACTGCGCAAACATAATCCAGCTTGTATTCCTTTCAAACGGTATTGCATTTGCGACGTCTATGATATTGGCCGTGGTTAACAATAACGAAGTGCAGTTGGGTCGGCTCCAGTGCTTAACCGATAGTAACACTAGTTTGCGCACAGATTTTTGTCTATTACTGGGCAGAAATATCGTCTTACTTCATCATAACTGAGATTTTGTCACTTTTGATGGTTGCCCTTATTTCCTGACAACGCAATTGTCACTGGAGATCAGCGCGCTTGTTTTGTAATCACAACTGTATTTTCTACAAACACAGTAGCAACATTTTTGAACACACAAAACAGAACAGAAAGTCAGCACGGTTGTGAACAGGGAGTTCACTCAAGGAAAAATGCAGCAATAGACGAAACAAAAACGTACCAAGAACACAGGCAATAGCCAACATGACAACATAAGGCAGTATTGCGTTTTCGTTGCGTAATAGGGGGTCAAAACTGGTTTAGAAATTTACATCAATTTCCTAAAAACACAATCTTGTTAAAAATGTCCGCATGTTGAGAAGAAACACGTTATTTACAAAATAGGGCAGCGACTATTTAACTATTTACAACTCTTATCATCGTATTTGCTTTAATGAAATCTGAAGGTAGGCTTGGTTTTTCATGGGACGGAGTACCACTGTTAACACGAAGTGTTTGCATTTCACCTTTCAAATACAGGTACACAGTTTTCTGGTTTCTGAAGTAACCTTGTTTGGTTTTTCGATTTCCGGCACAGTTTTTAAAAAGTAGTAGGCAACACAATGACACAAAAAATGAAAGGCTGTGTTTAACTGAACGGATGCTACAACAATGAGCTTTGCGAAATATTAACCCTCTTTTTGGCCAACTATAGCAAAATTATCCGCAAAACAATCATTTGGAGTTAAAACTGAAAAATAACAATTTTGCTATTTGACATAAACTATATTTAAAGACAGAAGGAGTTTTCGTAAGTTCTAAAAGCGACTTGTTCACCAATTCCCGAAGTCTTTCATTGCATGGAAAAAAATGGATGGGGTGCAGTCATAAGGTAACGTTTCTTTGATTCCTAACTTCCGTTGACAGAAAACAAACATTTGCACGATATTAACAAATTCTGGCTCCAGCCAGCAATCCTCATCCACAAATTTACACAACTTTATTCCATGTTTTGCGGCAGCAAGACACTCCGTGTAGCGTTGTAGCTCATACAAACTTCGAACAAGGATCCATGCAATTTCTGTGCGCATTGCCTTGTGACTCACCATATGACGTGACAAATGATACGCTTTTTTGGCAAATAGCATTGCTTCCACGTGTTGACCCCGTCCACGACGATATGAAGCAATCTTTTTATACTTGTAACAACGAAATTCAGAGTATGTTGTCAAAGATAACTGCCGTTTACTCTCTGTCTTCATTTCATGCCAACAATCTTTTATGACACTCTCTGCTTCCGATGACCTGCCCAGTCTTGTCAAGCATTCAACTTCACAAGCAAGTTCATATGAATGTGAATCCAATTTAATAAACTTGAATTTCTTCGATTTGGCAAAGTAAGCAAGAGCTTCTTCATATCTTTTCAGTTTACACAGACTGATTCCCATAAGGTGAAATGCCTCATTTAAGACAGGGTCAGTTTCTTCGTCCACATGTAATCTTCGTCTTTCGTGTATTAGTTCTTCACTTATCTTAAGACTTTTATCCGCATGATCGATAATAACGAGACATTGACAGTAGGTCGTCACCGTAGAAAAATATGCTGCCTGGTTGTATTCGTTAGTGACATCTTCCTTTAACTCGTTGTATGCAAGTTCCAAATACTCTAGTGCTTTTTTAAGTTCATTAAGTTGAAAGTAGCAAGTTCCAATTTGTGCATTCAATTCGATGTTATATGCTGGCAAGACTATTCCCTTAAAATCCTTAATCTTTTTGAAGAGATCTAAAGCTTGCTTGTACTTTCCTAATTTGCGTAGGCTTTTAGCGCATACATTATTATGATGAAAGTCGTCAAAATCAGACCCCTTCCATCGTTTCAGTATTGCATCACTAACGCTGATGCTCTCTTCATATCTCTCAAGGCAGAACAGATTGTTTTGCAATGCCATGTGCAATTCAAATTGGTCATGCTCGTTCTTACACACATCTAAGTCCATACATTCATTAATGAGTTTGTCAGCAAACTCATATAGCTGCAATGTAAAGGCCAGGTGCACTGCTTGTAGATGCGATTCCACAAAGTCTATTGGTTTTATCTGTTTGTCATGAAAACAATCAACAACATGGTCTTGAAGTGATTTGGTAATGTTTAACCCATCTATGACCGCCCTAGTTCCTATGTCAATTACAATCTGTTCTATACAAGATGGAGCAACCACAACAAGCTCTTGATGCAAAATATCATTTTGACCTGAAGTTTTGATGTACCACCTCAAACGCATTTCACATCCAACCGCAAATGAAAATTTAAGTTTTTCACATAATGTCTTGTTAATAATACCACGATCCAGCAGTTCATCAAGAATGTGAAAACAGTTGAAATTCTCACACTTGTACAAATGACCAAGCGGTGCAATGAAAAGAGAATAACCTCTTAATGCTAAACGCTTTATGTCTACTTGCAAATTCAAATCAAACCGATAGATATTGAATTGTTTGTAGTCTTCTTGTATATTCTGCTGTATTCGTTGGGTAAAGATAGGTATCCGGCTTAGTTTTTTCTCAACTTTTTTTTCGAAGTCTTCAAACACACCAGAATCGCCATACACAAAACATGTTTTTGTCAACATATCTGCTAAATGATATCTGTTCTTCAAATCTTCTTCAGTTTCCAAGTACTTCACCATCTCACTGACTGGTTTAATTAGCTCAGTTGTCCATGGTTTTCTCTGTGTCTTTGTTTGTCTTCCCAATGGATTTTTGCTAGCTTGAGGAGCGAATCCATCAGGACAAATCCCACATGGAGTGCATGCATCATAAAACCAATCTTCATCTTTATTCAATAGATTGTTAAGACATGGAATCGCCAAGAATCGGAGTAAAGTTTCACCCAGACGAACTAGTATTATTTGGAAAATAGTCGCAAACCATCGGAAGCGTTCCAAAATGTTTTGATAATTTGTGTTTTTCTGTATTCCTTCTTCCAAGACGATAATGCTTTCAAAGTCCGAATATGGTGTTACCTCCCGCTTGGCCAATGAGCCCATCGCAATCAAAGCAAACTTACAAGGTAGTTCACCCATTATGTTAACTGTGTGTTCGGCGATGTGGCTCATTATGTCTGTGTATGCGTCGGTAACATAGTCCTGTATTTCCCTAACTTGTTCAACTCTCTGCCTTCGTATTTCATCAAGTTCATCTCCCTTAACGTCATCTGACATCGGTTTCAACTTTAAAAGTTTGTCTTTTGTATTGTCACGTAATTTTTGAATTTCTGCTTTGGTTTCGGCGACAGCTTTCTTCACCAGTTCTGCATCTGGATTTGCAGCATCAGCCAACGTCATGATATGCATGCACACGTCATCAAGATCTTTCATCACATCACTGACATTGTCAGGCTGCCTCAACACTGCTGACATAATCAAAGCAACACTCTGAATGAGACTAATCTTATCTGGGCTCTTTTCTTTGTACACAAGTCCCAACTGATGCAAAGTTTTTGCTGATTCCTTGGGATTTATTTCTTCTCCGTTGGAATGACATTGTTTCTTCAGCACATTTGCTAAATCTTTTTCACTGCCCATACTGCTTGTGTTTTACTGTCAATGCGCTATATGACTGAAATGCACATGCACATTATTGTTTTTCTAAACTACTCAGCGTGTGGCGTCTCTAAATGTTGCAGTGTGTTGATCGAGACTGTTGCGAAAGTAGTTTGCGCAGCTTTATTCCACGCGGATCACTTTGAGGTCAAGCAAATACTTGCCCGCGAAACAACTAGCGCAGACAATTTGAAATCAGACTCGTTACTATTATAACCAAGTCGGGCATAATTTCCTGATAATTACAAGTCTAGTTAAATCAAGGCCACTGATTACGAATAAAAAAACTAATCAATGCAAGACCAAAAGCGATATAATGGTTCAGCCTGAACCAAGCGACAAATCAAAGCACGAATTTTTTTCCACAAAATGACTGAAATGTTGTCTCTTATCAGAAATGTCTCTTATCAGACACTTCTAAGCAAAATCCACATTTTATTGTACGTATGTTTTAAAACAGTCAAAAGTGTCTAAAACAGCAATACATTTGCTTTCGTCATATGATTCTAGTGCAAATTCTCTCTGCCACTACAAGTCTGCACTTATCACATGTCACTATGCTGCTACATAGTTTCCCTGTGAACCTGCGTGACAAACTGTACGTTTTGGGTTGAATTGCGTGGTTACGCTTCATGCTCTGTAGACTTACTAAGGCGACACACTTAACTACCAGCGCTCAACAGGTGGCCCATGTATTTTTAGCTGCACATGAATTGGGTCTGTATGGTACACAGCGTATGGTTCTAAGGGTTTATATTTCTCCTTTATTAACGAACACACACGAGTGCTGGTTTGTTCGTTGTAGCACCGAACTTTAGAAACCAAATTGTCTGGACATTTTTCACTAAACACTTTGCAATTTACATTTGAACCCGTTGAAAATATGTTTTTGCTCAAGATTTTATTCAACGTGTTTGCAATTTGGTTCACATTTCAACTCGGCGCCTATGCTTGTTGATTTATTTGCAATATCTAGATCTGTTTATAACGCTGGCTTGTTAAATGCAAATAAATTAATGTTGTATAGGCATTTAAAGAAACTTGAATTCTGTTCAGTTCACCCACAGAGCCGCAATATAATTTTCGTTGATAAAAAAGGTTTTTAACTTTAAATGCCTTTTTTGTTGTAGTTTTTTGGCAAAGTCTTTATTAAAACGTTTAAGATTTCGTAATTTTTCTACTAAAACATGTTGTGCCATTTTTTGTGATGCAACCTAAACGCATTCTAAGTCATTAAAGCTCAGTTTAACTCTAACTTGGAAGTAGTACGTCGCTGGCGGTTT
Organism: Phallusia fumigata; assembly: GCA_008931825.1. Classification (NCBI taxonomy): domain Eukaryota; kingdom Metazoa; phylum Chordata; class Ascidiacea; order Phlebobranchia; family Ascidiidae; genus Phallusia; species Phallusia fumigata. The sequence continues at coordinate 7,648 of QXVZ01029067.1, forward strand.
GCTATGGAGTCACGGTTGATCTCACACAAATACATCAGTGCCAAGCTGCTCTGCTATGCTTTGAGTCTCAAACTAACGTCAGACACGGGTTTATCGGTTGTGCTGTGGCGCAGTTTGTTTAGTCGGGTGTGTCGTACAAATATTCATCAGTCCAGCAGTTTTTATCCAAGCACACAGTTCATCAAGTTATCTAACAGTTCGCACTTTTCCATTAAACACTTTATAACAACCATGTTGGTCCATAGAAAATCAAGCATCATATCTTGCTTAGGACAAGTTTTGTGCTGCTACAATTCAAATCACGCAAATATGTTTTCCTGTCGGGAAAACTCTACATTGCCAATTGTATCGCACTTTAACTCGACAAAGTTACGAATTATGCAAAGGGAATCCGAAGACACTGTAAATTTTACCCCGTTTATTTGACGCTCCGTGCCCCCAAAAAATATTCGAACTCTTGACTTATTTATTTTTCGTTGCAGTGCGAACACGGGAGTTAAAACTGAAGCAACAATTCTCAGGCTTAACGCAACCACTCCCCGACAACTCGTTTATCGATGACGTCACAGGGTTGCTATGGAGTGACGTAGTTGAAGTTGAAATATGTGAAAATTCCGGTTCAAGAAGCTACTCGTGTGAAACTTAATGAAGTTAAGTCGTACCCAATTGCCTGAAAATATCCCAAAAAAACCCTGGGTACGGCAAATACTGCAGGTAATGCATTTAGATGGGATGAAACTCTCCATTCTTTCTATTAACGTTGCCAGTTAGCTATTTGGGTTAGGGGGTTTGGGATTAGTGTAATTGAAACTTACTGCAATTGTATTGGTGATGCTTGGAAATACTACAGGTGCCTAATGCTGTAAGTTTGTAGGAATACCTCAATACGTTGGTTGTATCATACTGTGGTATGTTTACTGCTCAATAGCACAGCAACATTTTTGCAATTACTTTTAACCTCCTGATTGTAATGTCAACGCAAAAGACAAAACTGTCTAAATATCAGCGTGTACCACTACCAAGAGCTTAAGCAAATAGTAGCTTCTTGAACCGACAAATGTCATCACGAGCAATGTGCATTTGTTCAACACGTTATTTTTACAGATTTCTAGTGAATAGTGATAAAGCCTAATACCATCGCACTAAAACAGAGTAAAAGCCTTTAACCGTTTTTGTATTTTTTTTGTTTTTTCGCAACACAACATATACTTCACCAGGTTATTTGAATGTAGCTGAAGTTTGCGGCTTGCCTAATAGCCTAATACATAGTTTTTTATCATGTTGCTGACAAAACGAAAAATTTGAAAAATGCTTGCGTTCCGCCAGTAACTCGCAAACTGCCAATAAATTTAAAGGCATTTTTCGATCTGCAGCGTCATCTAGCGACCAAATACGAAACTTCGCTTAAACAAGATGATCGCCTGTCAGTGCGTTTTTTTGCGTTCACAATTTTAAACCCTTTTTTGATCCAGGAGTTTGATGAGGAGGAGGAGGAGCAGGACGGTTTATCGCGAGGAAGATGACGAAATGTTGAAAAAGGTAAATGCCAAAAAGTATAAGAACTCGTCGAGAAGCAGGTATTGTGACGTTGTCTCTTTTGGCTTTGAATCGCATTTATTTTAACAGGTTAAGGTTTTGTGGTAACAAGTTGCCGACATTATCTTCTCAAATTAAAATTAGCTTTATATTGAATGTGGCGAATGCGGTCTAAACAACTTTCCCCGTTACGACCTTTGCAAAGTAATTGATGCTGTGACCTCACGCTTCGTCGTCCGGTTACCACTAATGACGTCAGCTCCAACTAAAGTTTCTTTGAAAACCTTATGTTTGCAGTAATGAGTATTGAGTTGAACACATATCACCAGATCCTAAAACCCAGCAGTACCGTGTATCGCACAACGACATGCAAAAAAATTGTAATCCCTTTTATTATGTTATTTTCCGTAACGTTACAGTTTGCAGCTTATATGAATCAGTGATTGAAATGCGGACGGGGGTATGATATAATTCCATGACCACACGTCATAACACAACTACGTCATTTATACACATACAACAATGACCTTTACGTATGTTTACGTACGTTAAGTTCGGCTACGTCACACACATAATGACGGGTCTGTATTAAGAACTTTATCATGTGTACAACCCGATACTTCACTTTGGTTTTTCTGGAAGTGTCAGACCATGTTGATTTCGCCGAGTTTCAAACGAAAAATTTTTGTTTTATCTATATTTTTAACTTCCACAAAAATCGGTGAACAAAAAGACTCTGGTACGACATCGAGCGGACGTTAACTAAGACAGGTCTATGCAGACCGTCGACCAAACGAGACGACAGTCAATTATCCCTCGCAGCAAGCGTTTAGCCCAACAATTTCGCTCTGGTGCGTCGTCTAGCGGACACTAAATCTCCCAGCGATTTTGGCTTTTTTTTGTTTATCGGTTAAGGTACCAAGAACTGCAATTTCATCGACGAATGTATCACGAACAGTGCGTCAACAGAGAGCCAAAAAAATCGCCACTGCAAGACGACCGCCGGCCACTTGTATCTAAATAACAGTTCACATTTTTCACAAAACCGCCGGATTGGCAAGTTTTATTAGGTTTTTGTTGCTGCAAGAATTTTATCCTTTGTAGTCCTTACTGCAACAAAAATGCAGGAATTTAAAAAAACTTGAAACAAAACCATCTCTGGATGCTAGAAATGGTTTGTGTTAGTTGTTGGTGAACAAAACATTGGATTTCCTAACAAGCCTTTACTGTTTATGCAAAGCAATGATCACCACCATGGTAACTCTAACCTTTATCCCCACTACTAAATGACTCTGTGTGCAATGTGTGTATAAGTACTGCTCGTTTAAAAAAGAAATGTTTTTGTTTTTATTTTAATCATTTTTTTGCAGTGCCACAGAACAAGGTGCTGATTATGGCTGATGATCTCTTCCTTGAAAACGGAAAGACGTAAGTAATAAGTTGCTTGTCGCATATGTTGTATCTGACTGGATTTCAAACGTCACTCGCTAAGTCTAAAAAAAACTTGCAGAGAAAAACTTTGTTGTATAAATGTAAACACAACATATTTCATCGCTTGCAATGAAACAGCAAACCAAACATGCTTTTGGAAGCAATCAGAGTGTACAGTTTATTTATTATTAGCCATGAGTAAAATTCGACTAACGACGGCTACTTTGGCAAACATTGCAGCACAACCAGAGTGTATTAAACGACTTGAACGACCTGTATAGTTCGGTACAAAGCGTTGAAAAGATGCAAGCCACTACTTGAGTGTAAAAACCGTTAATTTTGTACCAAAGCGTAGTAACTTCGGTAAAAAACTATTATCACTAAAAATTTCTATGCTGCTTTGTAAAGGGACAAAGACAACTATTGCGCAAAGTTATAGACCTTCACTGCAGCAAAAATGCAGGAATTTAAAAAACTTGAAACAAAACCAACTCTGGATGCTAGAAATGGTTTGTGTTAGTTGTTGGTGAACAAAAACATTGGATTTCCTGACAATCCTTTACTGTTTGGACAAAGCAATGATCACCACCATGGTAACTCTAACTTTTATCCCCACTACTAAATGACTCTGTGTGCAATGTGTGTATAAGTACTGCTCGTTTAAAAAAGAAATGTTTTCTTTTTTAGGCGTTATTGATCAAAGGTTTTTGGCAGCATTTACGACACTTCGGCGTAAAACTGAGTCTCACAAATAAAGACTCGCCTTTTCTGAGGCTACAACCGAAAGGTTTTTACAAGCTTTTGTTGTTTGAAAGTGTTATGTGAAAATTGAATATTTTTGCATCGAATAGTGACGTTGAAGCAATATTGTATTACCGTGTCGCAATTGTTTCCTGTTGGAGAATGCTTACCCTATGGAGTAAGGTTGAGAAATTGTTTGGTCGCAAATGTATGGCGGGCCTTCACCTAAACCGAAAAAGAGCAAGCCGAGCTCGACCTATATTTGCGAGTCGAACAAATGGAAACAAACGGTAAATATTGATTTGTACTTCAACACGACAGAAACCAATATTTAGCTGGTCTCACAGGCAGGAGCACAGTAAAGGCTCAGTCATGAATTGCCGCCACCAAAAAAGAAACTTTAGTTTGCTTCAAACGCTCTTAACTGACCTCGACAGTGTTCCTGCCATGTCCCTTTGTCTCCTTTAAGTTTCTTACTACACAGCTTTGTCTTGGTGTCTAAGTTATCATTTTGCTAACAGAGAAGCTTTTTTAAACTAACTTTTTGCATTTTTTTGCAAGTGGAGTCAGAACGTTGACTACACAGAGTTGGTGTATGATCTCTATTTTGTAGTTCACATACCTTGTGGCTATAACCGAAAGCGTGTATTAGTTGATTCTTTTTTATTTGTATAATCGTCAACAATAAGGCTACAAGAGATTTTTAGTCCAACAATTTTGGCACCCGGGTGCATTGTAAAACATAAAACACTTGGCCGTATCTGATAGATAGACTTTGGTCGCGGTTTGTGTAAATGCCCCGCTGCTTGCCGCGAGAACCGTGCCGCTACCGTTAAACGCATCTGGTGTGAATCAGCCTTAATTGAACCACAACCGCACAGGTGTTGCAAGATCGACACAAGTTTCTAATAGTCGTTGACCGGACTATTCTTATTTATTCATATTTTTTTAACACTGTCAAAAATTTGTTAAACAGCGTGTCTATTAATAAACCCGAGAGTCTCATCTCCAGATAGTTAATTGTTGGTTGTTGTTTCCCCTTGAGGTGTTTAGCGTAGGTTTGGAACCGACCGCGGAAACTTACTTCTGTCGGTACAAAGCACTTGCGCAGTTCGACTAACTTTTCTGATACCTGCTGTGCGGCCAACCGACCTGGGCGATGCGAGGCAGATGCCTTCTTTGCGCTAACTTATATGCGGCAAAAAATTCTTTGATGTATCATTGACGTTTGCAATGGTGGCGTTTGTTTAAATCCAAACAGATATTTAAGCTTTGTCGCCTGGTGTTCAATAAATTTTTTGTTGAAACGATTTTAAATTGTGGGGATAGACGGTTACAGTGAGCAGGTGGTGTATGTCACAGTGAAGGCTACAGGAAATCTGAATACAAATACAGTAAGGTACGGTGCGTATTGAGTTGAGAGAGTTTTTTAGAGCCAATGCAAGATTAAAGAAATAACAATATATGGCATAAAAAATCTCAGATCTCAAAAATCTCGGTACCGAAATAACTTCATTCCCGAATGAATATTTGTCGTTTCATTGCGGATTAGTAAATAACTTTGGCTAAAAGGGATCAATCAACTTTTCGTTTTCCATTCGTAAATTCCCTGTTTCTAATATTGCCACGTCGAAAAAAAGACAAAAACAACAAAACGTTTTAAAATGTTCAGCTGATATACGCATTGTGCAAGAAACTGAGTGGAAAGCACAAAAAAGTGAAAAACGGCAATTTAATAAACTTAACTTCAATTGTACTCGAAAAAATAAAACTGAAAATTGCAATGTTGCAAATATAGAAGAGTAACAAAAGTAAACAATAATAAAAACACTCAAAACATGATTGTCACAAAAGTTTTATTGTTGTACTGCCATGGGTGGCGTTTTTATTAGTCACGCTTTGTAAACATTGCGGTTAAAATTGTTGCAAGGTGACAACTTGACATCGCATTTTGAATTCATTTTACTTTTTTAGTTGAAATGATATAACATAAAAACATTATGGGCGTGCAGTTGTGTCGTGTTGGCCTGGAAACATAAAATTTGTATCCATCAGCTTGTATGCTGAAATGTAAGACAAGCATGCAAAGGACTGAAAGGAGGCGAAGTAGCTTGAATTGAAGTAACTGTTTGTGGTGAAACGTGCAAGTGTGTCAAAGTAGTTGAGGCAGTTTTAGAATTTCTAGGTCTTTTAAAATAGCTTAATCTTAATTCTTGATGGATAAATTTGTAGGCTTTGTTAGATGCCATAGCATAATGTTTGATTGTGCAAAACATTAGTTTGAACTGATTTGGAACTAGTTGAACTGAAAGTTTTTGGTACAAACTGGTTTGGAAGGTATGATACATCTTGATTTTTGACATAATCACAAGCTGCTACAACAGGATAGTTGTGTTGCATTATTATTTTGGTTCTGTTGGTTTTAAGGTTGTCATTTTCAGCCTCCAAATGAATTTCCAATCGTTTGCCATGAGTGGACAAAACAATAATTCTTAATTAAATACTACCTTATGCAATAAATAAAACAAAGGCCTATCTTTAATAACAAAGCATCTACCCACTAGGTTCTTGAAATGGGACAAATTATTAAACAGTGTCCTATTCAGATTAAATTTAGACAATTTGTACCCTAGAGCTGCTTTCATTTTTCCCTGTAAAACTTGTTTTGCTAATTATGTGTTCCCTTCCATGAAGCGGACACATATTGCTTTAATATGTTTTTTCTTTATTACTTTTTCTGTCTAACAGGAGTTTGTTTCCAGGTTTTGGTCAAGAAAGAGTCATCCAAATTTCTTTAAATTTTTACACATGGTAGATGGGTATCTGGGAAGTGATTTATTATTACCCTGCTCATATTCATGTGCAAAATTAGGGATTAAGACGTCATTGGAATGAAAGTTCCCAACATAAAAATGATAAAACGAACAATTGTGTATGTTAGGTCCTCGAATGGTTGATTTATGTGTGATGATACATGTCATAGTCGAATTTGATATGTGTGATCTTACTGGTCTCTGTGACTACGGATTGAGTGTTAATGTTGACAGTTAGTACTTCTATTTGACAACAAATGACCATAACTGATAGCTTATCAAAACAAAAGTGCAGACAGTATAATGTTGAATATCTGAAGTATGGATTTATTAGTGCTCCAAATAATAGGCAACAACCGATGTGCCTTCTTTGTGAAAAAGTGGTTTCCAACGAGGCTATGAAACCATCCAGGCTTTCGGAGCATTTAAAAAAAAGCACCCTGACAAAGAGAGAGAGAGTTTGTCACACTTTCAAACGTTGCTACTATTTTGTTTGACCTGAAAACTCTTGTGTTTGCCCTGTCAGAACAGGATACTGATGTTAATGTTTGATTGCAACAATAATGATATATTGTAGTGTTTTTAAATCTGTTTGTGACTTTTTTGTTCTGCAGTGCCATAGAATTAGTACCTAGTGGTTTTTACATTAAAATCAGGTTCGAAAAGTGTGATTGAAAGGTATCTGGTTGTTGTTAACAACCAAAATTTGTCTATTTTGATTTATTGCTAGTAACTAATTAAAAAAATGAAACTAGAATATAAAAGATTTAGAATTGTCTGAGCAAAGCTTAAAAGTCAGGCATTAAAACAAAATTGTTTTGCTTTTTTGTGGCGTAAGCAACACTCATACATGTAAAACTGTTTCATAAAACACAAGTTTCACATGCAATAAATGGGCGTCTGAAGTTCTGACTAAAAATTTTTTATCTGCCACATTTACTGTATGTTTCGTACAGCACTGCAACAAGTTTTGCCTTGAATGCAAAATGGTGCAACTCTAAATGTATTTTTTAAACAACACAGTCCAGTGGTTGGTATCAGCCCACTGCTTTACCCATATAGTGGATGTTAACTTGGGACTGCTAGGCAGTTATTTATCATGTGACAATCAAGCAGTGATTGTATTAGGGTAGAAACATGTTAAATATGTTATCCTGCAAAATACAAAGAGCAACAATATCTCAAGTGTCATTTGCATGTATACTACCATTTGGTTTAATAACGGTCAAAATGTTGATTGGTTCAACACCACTATACTGCGATGAAAAGGGTTATGCGTGGTGACCCATATGTTTATGCTTGTAGACAAATAGGGTTTAAAATGCCAAGGACATTGAAGACTTACTGTAATTATGGTGCCCTTCCTTTTCACAATGGCAAACAATACCCCATTGTGACATGACGCTGCTGTTGTGATATAACATAGATAGGTTGCAACACAGGCCATGCTGGATCGAATTTTTTTTGGTTTCGACTACTTTGTCAGAATTAAAAAAGAGTCGCCAGGACTAAAAGATTGAGAACCATTGATTTGGGAGTTGTAGAGTGTGTGCTATAGCAATATGGAGGACGCAACCCCTCCAGTTTGTTTCAGTAATCAGTAGTATCTTCGATAACATAGTTTCTGACGGCACTGGTTTCTGTGATTCGACATTTAACTTGGTCTTGTCTCTAAGACTGTTTGGCCCACTTGGTGCAATATCCGACCTACAGGCTTCTATCCTTGGTTCAAGTCCCATGACTTGACTGGTTCTTTAAACTTGTGGCTTGCTGTATGTGCCGCAAGCAAAGCAAGAGCTTGCTTAAGTTGACAAGCTGTAAGATAAAGCAATCAATGCTTTTTTCGACAAAACTAACAAACTACGTCTATTGTCAGGCATTGTCCATGATAGACCCAGCAAAGACCTTTTGAGACCAGCAAATTGATGCGGGCACAATCCACATCAAATTGGAACAAAAGAAAAAGAGAACGAACAAATCTTTTGAATCTTCTGTGCTCAACTGAGGAACTGAGGTAAAATCGGTTTAGAAATCAGCTGTTATACTTCAAATATTTTTTATTTATCAATTCTACTTGTCACATATTTTTCATTTGGTTATTTTGGGATGAGGCTTGTTTAAAGTTACATGCTTTTTTTATTTGGCAATTAAAACACCACTCTATCAATTTGAGACTCATTAATAGTCTGTGATGATCTTTATGGGTCCCCTTTCACGGGGGGCACATATTGTTTTTACTCTGTTATTTTTTTCTTTTTTATTTCTTTTTTCTGTCTAACGCGAGTTTGTTTCCACATTTCGTCAAGAAAGAGTCGTCCAAATTTCTTTATATTTTTACACATGATAGATGGGTATCAGAAATTGTGCACTGACAATTTTTTACCCCAGTTTACCCACAGATTCACCCACAGGTCCCCAAAATGAAAAATTTTTAAAACAGCAATGTTTAACATAGTAAGTCACCTAGAAGTTTCCTATTTTGATAGTTGATACAGTATTTTGTGACTTTAATTTGGGTTCACCAATTTTTTACCTTTTTAACCCCAATATTTTAAATATTTTTCTGTTTACATGCCCTTTGCTTCAGACATACTAACCCAAATGTGTTGAAATTTAGGACATAGATATGTAGGATGCTTTCCATGGGATGTTTAAAAATTTTAGCCTGATCGGTCAAGTACTTACCCTCGCAATCGCAAATACATGTATAACAGCTGGCTGTTTTGCCTAAAATTTGAAACGACCTGACGCGAGGGAGTGATTTGCGATTTTACAACTCAAGCGGTGCAACGCTCAGCGGTTGGTCACAGGCTGCTGGTTTACACATAAACTGGCATTTATAGGGTGCGGCCAGGCGGGTGTTTCATTATGGGCCCCCTTCTTGAAAGGGGACACATATTGTTTTCACTCTGTTTGTTTTTTTTCTTTTTTCTGCCCTGCAGCTTGTCCACACACTTTTGGCATGAAATGTTTGATGGATTTAGATGAAACTTTCACAGCTGAAAGATATGGTCATGGCGATGTGTCATCCATTTTGATTGACTTCTTAGCCCCAAAGGTTACCCCGCTAGCCCCCAAAAAGGTGAAATATTTCCTTGCACTCTGTTTATGCACTTTGGCATCAAATGTTTGGCGGATTTGGATGAAACTTTTACTGTTGGTAGATATGGTCATGGAGTTGTGTCATTAGTGTTGTTTGACCCCATATCCCAACGGTTACCCCACTAGCCCCCCAAAA
>QXVZ01029067.1:17735-28298 GCA_008931825.1 Phallusia fumigata
TTCAGAAACTGCATGTGTCCCCCCCCCCCCCCCCCTATGCTAGCAGAAACAATCATGTTATAAAACGTCAAGGGAATTGGGGACCCAATATAAATATATATCCAGCACTTCTTGTGGTAATGACACACAAGTATTTAGTAAAAAATACACCACCTCAACCTGGTTTGCAAATGTATCTTATTTGGTTAAATATTACTTGTAGGAAGGAGCAAAAACTGTTGCAAGCACCTTATGGTAATGTCTGGTGAGTAGGCATGTGCTTATAGAGGTAAAATAAGAATGCACAGATTTGTGCAGCATAATACACAGCTATCCTATAATGTGAGAGGTACAAGACTATGAGACATGTTACATCATAATATTTTACTTAAAAGTTATCTGTTTTTCAGGTCTAAAACAGAATGGTGTGAAACTCGATAATGTGGTGTTGTCTGCATGGGAAAAGGAGAGTCCCCATGATTTATCAGAGCCCAACAGAGGGTGTTAGAGTTTCAGCCCATCTGCATAAATGGATAGACCTCATCTTTGGGTGGGAAATTTTATTTTTGTGAAATGAATGTTGTAAAGCTTTACAATACCCTTAAACTTTCATCACTATAAGGTTCGTGGTTCTAATCCCAGCAGTCACCTAATGTTTTCATGATCAACAGACAAACTTTGAAACAATAGTGTAGGCAACATTCTAGTCCGGGCCTTAGTATTATTTGTCATTTCCTCAAATGATGTTTATACTCAAGGCTCAACATGTGTCTTTACGCCTAATTACCTACCACACATCTGACTAACTACACTGTAACTAATGGGTGAACAAAATGTAACAAAAGATTTATGATTGTTCAGTTAACAAAACTGTTAATAGGATATTTTTGCTGCTGTTTGTGGATAAGTTATGGGTCTTAACAGTCAGATGTTTTTTTTTACCCGGCACCTGGTTTTTATTATAGCATTATTATTTTGTCCACTTCCGGGACAAGATCAGTAGTTTATTTGGTAGCTGAAACTGACGGCCGAGGCAACCCTAAAACCCACAGAACTAAGATAATAATACAACGAACTGTTGTAGAACCACTTGCCTGGCCGCAAAACAGTGATTATCTCAAAACTGTAGCGTACAGGATCCCGTGACAACAAATGATTTGGTGGATTTGGCCGAATTTATTCGGTAAAAACTGCTGAGTATTCGGTTACGATCCAAACCTAATTTATGTGCACCACTAATTGAAACTGAAATAACTGAAACTCAAAGTTCAAAACCCTAAAACTCTTTTACAGTTGCAACCAACTAGAGGAAGCTGCATTGGAAGCACACAATGTGTTTTATCACTTGTTCTATGATCCAAAGTTGATATTTACTCAATTAAAGATCCACTAAAAAGAAATGCCACCATTGGTTTTATCAACCATTTTGGACAAGTGAGTGTTTTAAAATTACTGCTGCAGCATGTTAAACACTGCAGCATGTTAAACAGTTAACCTAGAAAACTTGAAACAGTCATTCAACCCGATTAAAGGTTAGGCCAAACAATTAAACTGTGATAGCAATTGCTGTGCAAACTGGTGTAAATTACCATTTACCCACAAAGAACTTGGCAAAACTGCCCACTACACTTTTTGCAAATTTTTAAACTTTCTGTTTACCTTGTTTGTTATTTTAGCAAAAAGCTGATGAGCCAAGACAGTTGGGAGTATTATCGTCGCAAAAACTGCCTGTCTCCTTATTTCGACCCAGATGCAGTCAAACAGAGCCAAAAAGTTGACATTGTTGTTTCGCGACTAAAACTTTGAAAACTTGAAGAAAGCTTTGATGAAAAACAATCACTAAATGGTAAAGAGTGTTTAAATGTAGGTAAAAAGTAGTGTACTAATCAAAACTATGACCTGTTTTCAAATTTCCACACAATTTTTCGTAGAATGAAAATAACTTCGACAGATTTTTGTTTTTTCAATGTCATAAAAATTTTAACCAAGTTTTACAACCCGTAGATGCTCCCGGAACTGATGAGGCAGTCTTACTTAATATTTGTGCAAAGTGCAAAACTGACGATCATTAAGATGATTCAATTTTTGTACGAAACTCAACATCTGATGAAGTGCAAGTATGCGACATGTGTGGGCTTATCATTCAGAACACTTCGACACTAGAAAGAAAGAGGAAAAAGCCCAAAACAAGTGACCAACAGTACGAAGAAACGAACACTGACCAGTCAGATGACCCAGATAACGTGGACACTCAATCGGTGGATAATAATGTGGAAATAAGTGCCTTAATTGTGAAGTTCATGCACTGATAATGATGACAACAGCGATTGTTGAAACATTTGCATTGCAATGTATGAAGTGAATACGAGTTGTCTTGCAGTTATGTTTTTAATTAGGCTACTTTTTAAATGTTGTGTTTAGATACTCACTGAACATATCTATGCCCATGTGAAGTTGTTATATTTTGTGCCTATTTTGTTGCTTCGTCACTGCTAGATGAGAGCAAACTTAGTGATTACAAACAGCATGTGTCTACTTTCAGCGATACAGGTTTCATGAGAACCATTAAAGTTACTTTTAAGAAATGACAGGACTTTCTTCAGTCATACAATTGCCAATAACATAGGCATGATCAAACTGGCCTTTTTAACCAGGTTGTTTGCGCTTACAGAAACATGTTTCGATCAGCTCGGATTCAAGGCTTGGATGTTTACGAGGGTTTGTTGCTTTTCGGTCGGGACCATTATTACATCATTGATGGATTTACTATGTTGAAGAGCAGGGAGATCAGAGATATTTCCTTGCTGTCTGGAGAGTAAGTTTGTCAGGGACTCGGGCTTTTTTGTGCTTTGTGGAAGAAATCAAAGACAGTCTTTTTTTCCACCCCTGAACAGCAAAGTGATTTAGAAACGCTAACTCAAAATTTTATGAGCATTAAAACTTTCTTGATTAGCAAGTAGAACAGAAACAGCCAATATTGTGGCACATTTGACCTAATAACTTACATTGATTGTCATTGTAGTCAGTTTCAACAGCCAAATATTTTATAACCCCGAATCTCTTATTTATTTCCTACTGCCCCTTAAATGACAACAAACCCCCAGATAACAATAGAACTGATCTCTGGCAACATGGATTTGTACGTTTCCCAGACATGAACCTATCATACCGACTGCAACGAGATCCAGCCAGGATTACGAAGGAAGTTTTGACAATCTGACAAATCGAATGTGCAGCGAATTTGCATACGAGGACATTAAAGAAGTTCTCTGAAGACGTTATTTACTACAGGTAATGCATTACTCTTGATAAAATATGATTTTTAGTGGTCAAATCTCTAGTGTGGTTTTATAGTTTGGTTTTGTGCAAAATTGAATAACAGGTGATGTTTTAAAATAAACCACTTGGTTAAAGTGAAGAAGTTAACATTATTATCCACATTTTTGTAGTAGGAATTATTTTTGAAGGACTGAAATGCATTTGTTTGTATTTATGACTGCATTTTGGTACTTGAATAAAATCATGTATTTCCAGAACATTGCCTTAGAAATCTTCAATCGTGATGGAAGAAATTATCTTCTTGTATTACCTCAAGGTACAAGAACAAAAGTCTACAACAAGTAAGTGACCGCAATCAAAATCTATTGTTTTAAAACACAACCTCAATTCATGGTAATTTTCATTCAGGTTTTTGTCGTATGCCACCTCCTTGTCTGACCGCGGTAAGGATTCAATCTCTGGACAAAGGAGCGGATTAAATGTGGAACAACAAGGCCCCACTTTGTTGAGCAACATAATCGGTGAAAAAACTGTTACAAGTCGATGCGAGGTAAGGCCTTGACAAAGTTTATGTTTTTATTTATGAATGAACTGAGCTGATCTACTACGTACTTGGGGTTATACTCAAGCTCGATAAAAAACTTCTAAATATTGTTTCAAATTTCCCCAGTATCGAGATCTAATCATTGGGAACTTATTCTGACTTCTCTCGTGTTCAGGGTTAACAAAAATGTTTTACAGAGAGGAGAAATTAGCAACTTCCAATACTTGATGCATCTCAACACATTAGCCGGAAGATCGTACAATGATCTGATGCAATACCCTGTCTTTCCGTGGGTCATCAGCGACTACACATCAGAAGTAATTGAGTTACAATTACTGACTGGTTTTTCTGCATGTAAATGCTTCAGAAGATAGCTCCAGTTCTTTAGGTTAAAGTGATAATTCACTGGGAGGTAATTTTATTGTCAAAATATTATTTAATCATTAATTCTATAGGCCACTTCTTTTTATTTTGGTAATTCTTTGGTGCAGCTTGTAAGAGGTTACATGCTTTTTTAGCAATCGAAACGCCGCCTTATCGTTACGGAACACATTACTCATCTGCGATGATAATTGCTTGCTATCTTGTAAGAATGGAACCTTTTACCCAGCACTTCTTGCGGTTACAGGTAATGAAACATCAGTGTGTGTTGCCAAAAAGCTTAAACGCATTAATTCAGCTGGAATACTTTTAAGTTATCACACAAGAATCATAATGTTGAAATTAGAAACATTTCGATTTTGAAGAAACAGTATTTGGAGAATAATCTATTGTTACATTAAACATTTCAACACTTGTTTCAGTCTTTGCTGATTTTTAATTGATCTTCACCAGATTTATGTGAAAAATAAAAGGATAAAGTATTTATATCTTGTAATCTTATTTTGTGGTTTGTTGTTTACAGCTTTATTTATCTATTTTCAAGGGCGGACATTTTGACCTTGCTGATCGGATGTTTCACAGCATCAATGACAGTTGGATCTCAGCAAGCCAGAAAAACATGGCTGACATTAAAGAGCTCATTCCAGAGTTCTTTTATTTTCCAGAATTCCTTTTGAACACAAATCGATTCGACCTTGGTAAAAAACTTGTTGCCACAAAAAGCAACCAAACCAAACATGAAAAAGTTATCCCTTTTTTCAGGTCAGAAACAGAATGGTGTGAAACTGGACGATGTGGTGTTGCCTGTATGGGCGAAGGGGAGTCCCCATGAGTTTATAAGAGCCCACCGGGAGGCGTTAGAGTGTGATTATGTTTCAGCCCATCTGCACAAATGAATTGACCTCATCTTTGGGTGGGAAATTTTACTTATGTTGTTAGGCTTGACAAAACACTTAAACTTTACCACTGCAAGGTTGGTGGTTGGTGGTTCTAATCCCACCTGTTGCCTGGTGTTTTATGATCGACAAACCAACTTTCATTGCAATCCATTGCAAATGTAAAATAAAAAGTAGGCATCAAAACTGAAATACTATAAAAACCTCCACGGGCATTGTTTTACCCACCAAAGTTTAAAACATTCAAACTCTTTTTGCAGTTGCAAGCAACAAGGGGAAGCTGCATTGGAAGCACACAATGTGTTTCATCACTTGTTCTATGAAGGCGAAGTCGATATTTACTCCATTAAAGATCCACTAAAAAGAAATGCCACCATTGGTTTTATCAACAATTTTGGACAGGTGAATATTTTCAAATTGTTGCTGCAGCATATGAAACAGTTCTTTTATCTTCCACTTCAGAATAAATGAAGTTTTTTGTTTATTCTAGATTCCAAAGCAGTTGTTTAAAAGGCCACATCCACAGAAGAAGGGAAAGTGGCTTAAAATTCCTCCCGAAGTTTCTGTTGTCAACACAACCAATGATAAAGTTTTCTATCGCAACCTGGAAAACTTAAAACAGTCGTCCAACCCCATTAAAGGTCAGGTTAATTTATGAAACTTTAAAAGCATTCGCTGTGCAAACTGGTGTAAATTACCATAACTCATTAAGTTTGAGGTTTTCTAAAAATATTGTGCTATGCTTATGTATTTAAAAGTAAAAGCAATTTATAGTAACCACCAACTATAGAAGTGTCCCAGCAGTTTACAACTGCTTTTTTGGTACAAATCTTGTCATATTTTGCATTTTCAGAGTTGAGTGCAGCAGTGGGGCAAATAGTTCCTAATGATCGTGGAGTTTTGGTCACTGAGACAGGAAAGTTGCTGATTCCTCCTCAAAACACTCGATATCTGTCGTGGAATCACGATGATCGATGTATCAGGGTGGGATATTATGAGAGTGAGAAACCAATGCAGGTCAGTGAAAAAGACTGGAGTACAAATTATGAATCAATTCAGTTTAAGCAATGCTATTCAAATATGGGATAAAAACCCTGACCTAATCACAAGGTGGATATGCTGAGCACATCAAGTAAAATAAAGGGATTGACTTACAAATATATTTGCTTAGTCAACCTCTCAATACACTCCAGTAGTGGCCATCGGTTACCTGACTTTTGTGTCACAGATTTTTGGAAACCTTGACTGTGGTGAGATTCTCTGCGCTACCATGGCAACAGCAACTCTGTTTATCACCGGTAAAAACACAGTGGTGCATGTTTGGCAAATTCCTGCAGTTAAAGACAGAAACAAAACCATGACTCTAATGAAGGTAAAAGTTTATTTGTTAATTGGCTGTGTTTTTGTCTAAAACAACACCACTTTTCTGCTAGTCTTTGTACGGCCACACACAGCCAGTGACCAGCATATGTGCTTGTGCCTCATATGGAATTATCGTGTCTGGTGCTGAAGATGGTTCGTGTATATTG
Organism: Phallusia fumigata; assembly: GCA_008931825.1. Classification (NCBI taxonomy): domain Eukaryota; kingdom Metazoa; phylum Chordata; class Ascidiacea; order Phlebobranchia; family Ascidiidae; genus Phallusia; species Phallusia fumigata. The sequence goes on from QXVZ01029067.1 coordinate 24,344, forward strand.
TGGGATCTAAACCACCTGGCCTTTGTCCGACAACTTGGCTCAACCACATCAACCCCTGTATCTCATATCTGCATCAATGACAAGACTGTAAGTTGATCTCTTTCTGTCAAACTTGATAATTTCTATTTCTGTTAAAGATTTGTAGATTTACATTAGACCAAGGTTTCTGACAATAAGGTTATAAACACTGGTAATTACTGTTGAACACAAGTTTTTACCCATTTACCATTTGGAAAAGGCTCAAATTAAGATTTGATTAAGGTAAAAATAACAATAAACCCATTCACTTTCTATTCAAGGGTGACATTGTGACATGTTCTGGGGCTGACCTTTGTCTGTGGTCAATCAACGGCCAGTTGATCACCCATGCTAGTGCTCTGTCATCAAACGCACGACACCAAAAAATCACTGCGCTATCAATCGGCAGTCTAAATGATTGGGATTCTGATGCTGTTATTGCAACTGGTCATGCTGATGGATATGTCAGGGTAAGATCAGCAAACTTGTAATAACTTGGAATTCGTATTAGAGCCAGTTTGTATATCTGTGCTTGTGTAGAGGAAAATATCTGATTATCAACCTTGACTTTACTTTCATTTGCAGTTTTGGACGCTTGATCATCTAAAAGTCCCAGAAACTGCTGACATACTGAATGCAAACCTTGATGGCACTAAGGTGAGGTTATGTGACTGCATTTATAACTTTCAAGGATTTATTAGAGACAGACAACAGTTTAAATGCTAATTTAAGTTACAAGATCTTACAAATTTTCTATTCAAAACTCAGGTATAATGTAAATTTTCTCACCTTTCAGTATGAAAACGGCGTTTTTAACCTCAAGCACCAAGTCCCTGGCTTGATGCAGACGAACGCCGACACCGTGTCTCTGACGTCGAGGTGGTTGAAGATACCCCAGTGCAAAGTTTAGAAGTTGCTCCTGCTTCGAAACCCACAACTACAGGTAACAATTGCTCATTTGGTTTTGTTTAACTTTTTTAGTGTCTGGAATTTTTGAAATTTTTTTTGAAATCTCACATTGCTGGATGCTGGTAGGGGATTACCTAAACACGATAGTATGGTAGATTAAAAAGATTAAAATCTTTAACCATGCTTTAACCAACAACATTTATTACATAGGCTACATATGGAAGCAACAGCTTGTGTTGAAAGGCAAGCTGGAAGCGTCAAGATTCGGTAATTTTTCCAGTCACAACACAGCACTGCCGAAAGTCACTAGCATCACATCGTCAAGGTAACTTCATAAATTGAGTATTTTTTGTAATTATGAAGACCTTTGATCATTAGTTAAAATCTCATCAGTTACTAGTCTTTCCTAGTTTGTAAATTAATCACTTTGTTGTTTTTGGCAAATTTCTTTTAGTAACAGCATTTGTAGTGTAACTATTTTTCAATGTTTAATGCAACATAAACTTTAGAGACCAACAAAAGCTGTACGTCGGAGATGAAGAGGGTCGCGTTTTTGCGTGGACGTCTACATGACGTCAGAAATGACGTATATCGCCACCATGACAACTCTGCTGATGACGTAACACTTTGTGCAATTCCGACCGTTTTGTAATTGTCACTCCGCGGTGCAATACCAAGCGGCGTCAAGCGAATAACTTTGATCGAAGCGACAAGCGTCAGTTGTGTTTCGGGATCGTTTCAATGCTGGTTGATTGAATGCAGTTGATGTTGTATTTCACGCATGCCGTCGCAACCGTGTGTGATTTCAGTGTTTTATGCAACCCCTCCTTATTCTGCGTGCCATGTTCGTACAGCCGTCTTTTATTTATTGTCTCACGTGCACTGTTCGTCTTTCCCTCTTTTTTCTCTCTCTCGCTGACGTCATCTCCCCACACTTCATATTTGCAAGTTTTAAAGCAGTTTCCTTTCGACTTTTGCCAATGCTACGAAATCAGTCCTGTGACAGTTTTTGCTGCGTTCGAATACAACAATGTTGCTTGCGTATCTTTGTGTGTTGACAAGAGATATATGAGTGGGAAAGATTATTATTTACAGATACTCATCACGTAGCTTCCCGGATAAATTTAACCCTCTCTACGCGACAGTGAGATGAGCATAGTTTAATACTAATTTGTGATATTAAGCATCAGATTGGTAAGGCAGTCTCTAAAAACTGACGTAGACACATCGGTGAAATGAAATAACGGGATTTGTCTGAATCACGAAAACAGTGCGGTCAGATGTGAAGAACCAAAACCCACAAACGAAAGGAGTTTCACCGAAAAGAGTGGATCGAAAACCATCTTGCACAAGCTGCACAACTTCAGGAAAATATTTTAGTTTGTGATTTGGCTCGTTTGGTCGTTTGCTGCAGCTCGTCGCTGAATAACGAGTTCCACTTCATCCGCTAGACGACCACTAGAGCACAATGAAACTGCCCGATCTACTGTGTCGTGGCGCCGCGTGGGTTGTTTACATTTGTTAACTAATATAATGTACGCTATATGCACGTTACATTAAAACACTTTAAACACACCACAAACGTTAAGTATTTTGCAAGAAATTAAACGGGCGCCTTTTTCGCTTTTGTAGAGTGATTGTAGGTGATGTCTTGCTGAAGCGAGCAATTAACTAAGCAGTGACGTGGAGCGTGGTTTGCGCAAATACGTTCGCCTGCTGGTTAGCTTCTCCAAGCTCTGCTCCTCTCCGTGAAGGGAGAGCGCAGTGCTGGAGCCTTGATCGCGTTTCAGCAATGGCCTTCTCTTGCGCCATCTAACGGTTGCTGATTCCGAAAGGCTTAGGTCTTTCTCACCAATTATTATCTCAAAAATCTGTATTTAATTTTTTTGCCAACATGGACGTTGCATTTACGTTCCGGTGTGACGAATTTCAAACACCACAAACAAAAAGTTTTATGCCGAATATAAGTGGACTCACTCATAGTTCACATCAAGCTTTTGCAGGTGTCGTCTTGCTGCAGCGAGCGTGACGCGTCATTGCTTTGCGAGTGCTTTGCACTTTGCTAAGCAGTGACGTGAAGCGTGGTTTGCGCAAGTACGTTCGCCTGCTGGTAAGCTTTGTGCAGCTCTGCTCCTCTCGGGCGAGGGAGGCCGCAGTGCTGGAGCCTTGTGCTCTGGCATTGGGCCTCTCTTGCGCTGGAAGACGCAGGTGTTGGAGCTGTTGCTCCCGCACTTGCGCCGTCTAGCGGCTGGGACAATTCGAAAGACTTCTTTCGACTTCACATTTCATCACCAAATAAAATATTGAAGAAAACAAGTCACGAATATTATTTTCAAACGTTGGTGGAGTATTTTTTACTTAACGCGCAGATGTGAGAGGGATTGTGTTGCTGTTGTTGCCCCAAGACGGCGCACTGTGCAGCGTCAAACTACTCGACTTGCCACGAGAGAAGAACGGTGCCGAGCGCAAGGCCCAGCACCGATTCTCCCGAACAAGCCGAGAGGTCGGCACTGCAAATAGAAGCCAACTCGACTCGTCAACAAGCATCCATCACAAACTGACGCCATTGCTCGGAAAATCGACCGCACAGGTCGATTCCCAAGCTTCTGACGTCATCTGTGACGAAGCTGGGTGACGAGCCGACGTCCCAGGTGCCAAAACACCAAGAACGAGCTTCGCTTTGACTCCAAAATTTGGGGTATTTGAATATTCACGCCAATTTATGGTTTGTGGGCTTTCTATTGGGGACAACAAATAACGACACTAATACGTTTTGCAACGTAAACACGGTTGGGTGATTATAAATCACGTGCACCTTCACAAGGTTTGGCGGGAAGTAGACGAGATCTTCGTCTCGACGCAACTCTTCCAAAGTTATACGCATGACGCGTTTGTGGATGTTGGGCCGTCGAAGGATTGCTGCCTGGCGAGAACAAGGCTGCAATCGGTCAAGCCGGCCCGCTCTGTCGCTTGCGCTGCTCTCATCGACCCGTTTCACGAGAAAGATCAGCGCCGGGATCGGGGAGCC
>QXVZ01029068.1:5453-15752 GCA_008931825.1 Phallusia fumigata
AACATGGTTGCAAACTTCAAGTTGCGAATGAACAATTTAATGACATGTTTTGTACCTTTAAATAACGATTATTAACTGTATAAGTTCGACTTGGACCAAGTACCACGTCAAAAGAGCGGCCCATTGTGTCAACCATCGCCACCAAGAAGTGTACAGTCCAAATATGAGGTGATCGGCTATTGGTGACATCACAATTTACAACAAAATGTCATCGAAAAACGTTTTGAAGTAATTGCTTGGCAGTGTGCTGTAATGAAATATATTTATGTTGACTACTTGCAGTTCATAATAACTGTTGTGACTTTGCAAAACCTCCTGTTTTTCTTAACATGTCACAAATCCGGATAGGTTCCGAGGGCATGTCGTCAAAACATGCAAAACATGAGAATGACAAAATAAGCCTTTGCAGTTGGTTTTGACAAAATATATGTCGAAGTATTTCATCATATCCGTCATGGGATTCTTGTGATGGTGTCATCAACAGTTGTAAAACGACGGCACGAGTACTGAAGTTTCATGACACGCTGGAACGTATGACGTCACAACAATCACGTGGCTTCTTTAGCGTCGATGCGCTAAATTTATTTGAAATTAAGCCCACAAAAACAGAGCCTCCAAATTTTAAGCAGACAAACACATTTGCCCCCTAATACTTGGTAAATATTGTGACCACATGCGGACACAGGGAGCTGAAGGGTTATTATGTTACCATTTTTTATCAATCGTATTTAGACTAACCGCTGGATAGAAATACGCCACTGAATCCAGGCTCATATGTGTACACTTCTTCAAATGGTCCTTCGATAAATCCAGCTAACGCAGTTTGATTACAAAAAAAACGGGACGGATGCTTTTGGGGGTATTGATGTAAAATTTAAAATTCAGGTTTTGATCGCACTCTTTTGTAACTAATGATTTGTCGACGTTTGGGCGTAAGCAATTTTTTTGTCAACTGTTTCATAGACACTGTTTTCTAAGCATCGCACAGAAACTAGAGCGACTGTGCAATTCAGCAAAAAAATGTAGTTATTTGCTTAAATTTGTAAACACTCCGAAGGCAACGCCTACCGCACGCCCTGTTTTGTGCGGACGGGCCGTTGGATCGTAACGTGACCCACTTATTTTTGTTTTTCTTGATCCCGTGACTATCATTGATGCGTAACGTATATAAGCTGGTTGCTTTAGCAAAATTCGACGACATTGCGGCAATCGCCAAAAGAAGTTCAGTGCGAAATTCAGTGCAAACAGTCGTTTAAGTTTAAAGCAGCGGCTTACTGTAAATCGGAAATCACTCAACTGTGAAACTAAACAGACGCTGGTCGCTGACACAGCGCGCTCGCACACACACGTTGCATGTGCGCTCAGTTGTGTTATGACAGGGCTGAAGCTTGCTGGACGCAATGTTGCTAAGACTGGGAAATGCTAAAAGAGTGGCCGCGTTTTCTGTAACTGCTGTACATACTGAGTAAGCTGAAATCTTTGCTATAGCGAGGGTCAATGGATTATGACGTATATTTGACGCTTCACAAATCCTATGTTTCTTACAAATCCATTAGGGTTGTATGTAACAAATGTATGTAACTTCTTTTATTATGTACATTTTGTATATGTTATGTTTTAAGTGTGTAGTACAGCAATACGTTTGATTAAATAATGATTGAATGCTGCAACTTGACAACTTTGTCCGCCTGTGTTTTCTTGGTGTTGGGTATTTACTACTGGTACCGCAGACCGAGGAAGTTTCCACCTGGTCCGAGGGGATTCCCCTTTGTTGGGATAATCCCTTATCTCGATTCTTATCCCGAACGAATCCTGGCAAAATGGAAAAAGAATTACGGCTCCATAATGTCGGTTCGTTTCGGCCGCCAAGACTGGATCGTCCTCAACGACTACGAGGCCATTCAACAGGTACGGACGCTTGGAACAGCTCGAGGTAAAATTGCAACATAATTCCGTCCTTAATTTATCTGTTCTGCAGGCTTTGGTCCGCCAAGGAGATTCATTTTCTGGGCGACCTCCTATTCCTGTGTTACAAGAAGTGACTGCAGGTCACGGACTTGCCTTCCTCGATTACGGAAAAAAATGGAAATTGCAACGAAAGTTCGGCTTAATGACTCTCCGCGGGTAAGTGCTCGCAAAACCAACTTGTTTAACTTTGTCAGGTTTCTCGCATGTACTTTTCTTAGATTTGGCATGGGCAAGAAAGGCATGGAAGCACGTGTGTTGGAGGAGGCTGCTTATATGAACGAGGAAATTCTGAAACTGAACGGAAAGCCATCCTCAGTTGATGTAAGACGCGAACTATCTTTTTGTATTGTTGTTAGATTGTATACGGACTGGGTTCACAATTCCCCAATAGAAGCAACAAATTGAGTTTAAGACACCAAAATGTTTTATTTGGTATAAGAGTACAACTAGATTTTGTCTACAGCGAGTTGTATCAAACACAATATCCAACGTTATATGTGGAGTTGTGTTCGGACGACGATTTGAATATGACGATCCTTGGTTCACCGGACTTCTTCAAGAATTGGATAAATGGTTCGTTAAGCAGTGTGATGATCAGTGCTTTAAAAAAATATCTTCAAGGGCACGTCGTTAAATTAAATGTTTAATATCGAATAAAGATAAATATTGCAACAAAATCGGTTAACTCACTGATATTGAAGGTTCAACGACCCGAAAATTAATATCTTTTTTGGCTTGCTTACTCTCGTTCCATGGATACAATACGTCCCACCCGCCTCAGGAATCGTAAAGGAGCTTAAGCAAGATGTCGCCTTAATAATTGGTGAGTAGGTGGATTAAAAAAATGCGTTACCTAAGACCTTTACTGGTTTCGTTTGTGCAGGTGAATTTGAAAAAGAAGTGAAACAACATGAATCGACGTTCCAAAAAGATGACATACGCGATTTTATTGACGCTTTTTTGGATGAAATGCATCAGAAAAAAGATACTTTTACTGTAAGTTGATTTGGAACTACAACTCTAAAACTAATACTTAACTTGTGCGTTTGCAAAACTTACTGTTTTTTGTTGTAGATGTTACAGCTTCTTCACTACATCAGGGATCTGTTTGAAGCTGGAATTGAAACTACTTCCAGTACATTGCGGTGGGCCCTGCTTTGTCTTATTCACTACCCAGAAACCCAAAAACGAGTATGCAAAGAAATTGTGAAAGTGATTGGTACGTGAAGATCGTTACACTCATGTTAACACAACATTTAAAAAAAACATTACAAACTTGATTTATAGGTGAGGATGGCAAACCGTCAATGTCGATGAAAGATGAAATGCCCTACACATCTGCTTTTATTCACGAAGTTCAGCGTTTCCGCACCTTGGTTCCTTTCAGTTTGCCACATTGTACTTCCAATGACGTTGAGGTAGCAGGATTCTGCATACCAAAGGGAACTACTGTAAGTTTTGCTTAATCTGTGATTCGGCCGCAATGTGTTGCTAACTTTGCGTTAAAAATACAGGTTATACCAAACATCTGGGCTGTCCACAACGATCCAAACTTTTGGGAGGAACCGGAAAAATTCAAACCAGAGCGNCCAGTACATTGCGCTGGGCCCTGCTTTGTCTTATTCACTACCCAGAAACCCAAAAACGAGTATACAAAGAAATTGTAAAAGTGATTGGTACGTGAAGATCATTACAATAATGTTAACACAACATTTAAAAAAAACATTACAAACTTGATTTATAGGTGAGGATGGCAAACCGTCAATGTCGATGAAAGATGAAATGCCCTACACATCTGCTTTTATTCACGAAGTTCAGCGTTTCCGCACCCTGGTTCCTTTCAGTTTGCCACATTGTACTTCCAATGACGTTGAGGTAGCAGGATTTCGCATACCAAAGGGAACCACGGTAAGTTTTGCTTAATCAGTGATTCGGCCGCAGTGTGTTGCTAACTTTGCGTTAAAAATACAGGTTATACCAAACATCTGGGCTGTCCACAACGATCCAAACTTGTGGGAGGAACCGGAAAAATTCAAACCAGAGCGACACTTGGATGCAGACGGTAACTTCGTCAAATCGAACTACGTCATACCGTTCTCAGTTGGTCCACGTTACTGCTTGGGAGAGCAACTGGCGAAGATTGAACTTTTCCTCTTCTTGACGTCGATGGTTCAAAAGTTCGAATTTCTTCCGGAAAGTGGCGATCTTCCCGAAATCGAGAAAGGTTCAAATGGAACTGTATTTACACCCTTCAAATACAAAATCATAGCTAAGGAAAGACTGATGTAAATAAACATTGTGACTTTAAAATGGAGCATTGTTTCTTGTAAACTTTTTGGGTTAATTTTTAATCTACCATTTGTTTTATGTCCCAAAAAAACTTAGAGGAACATGTAACAATTTTGCTGTACTTCTTTGTAGACACATTTTATTTGTAACGGAGAAACAAAATTTTGCACTAGGCTGCTGTGATCTGTATTAATAGATTGTTTGTACGACTTGTTCAATGGGGCTAATAAATGAGTTTACTCGAGTTCAAAATGCAAGAAACAATAACACCCCATGTTGGCATACACGTTGTGCACTAAAGACCATTCTTTCTAGAATAGAGTTGGTCAAAGAAAAATGTAAAGTCGCATTTTAGATCTACTACCGTTTAAAACTCTTCGTTGTCATGTTGCTTCCATGCGCGTAATTACTTTGGCTAAATCGGGTTTCTAGTTCCCCTAACATTTTTGTTTCATTGTTTGTTTCATCTATTTCGGATATTGTTTGTCTGCATGCCAAGCACTAATTTTATCACAATTACCGTTCCTCCTAATGTAACATATCGTCTTTTTCAGTTTGTGTACGTTTCGAAGTGCTTTCCCTTACGGACCAAGCGTTTTTGCATGAAACAAAAGTGTCTGTTTTTAGCGTAATGTTTTTTTTGGCACGTATTGTTTTTTGTGTAAATACATTCAACACTTAATGTTGGGTTTAGTTAAAACATCAGGTGCGTCAGGCTCGTAATCTTAAAACAACCTACTGATGTATTGATTACTTTGATTTTGTGAAACAATCTCGTCAATATGTGTAAATTTATTTCTAGAAACGTGTTCTTTTTTCGCATGATTTAGCTATACTTGGAGTAAAACTGGTAACTTAACGTAGGCAGTCGTTTTTTCGGGATTTGTGCCGTTTTAGAACCGACGGTCTCTGCCATAACCAGCTGCCCTTCTCGGACGCTGAAAGAAAGAAACGTATTAGTCGAGCTTTGTGTACATGGTTGATTACACAGTGTATTACAATGGTAAAACACAAACTTTAGGTAATGTGTTATTGCTACATTCAAACATAAACAAAAGAGCTGCTTTTGTGATAGTGATTCATGCTCCTTTATTGTTTTGTTTAAAACCTGCTGGTCCTTTTTTACAAATTTGTGGAAAGACATTCAACGAGTTGTCAAATTTGCAGCTTGTATTGCCTGAATCGCATTGACAAAATCAGTCCTGAAAATTTTATTTGCCTCCCTTGCCGAAAATGTTTCCTTGTTTTCTTGTTTCATTGCAATGGAACTGCAAAGGAAGGTGTCAATAAAATCCCTTGGAGTTTCTTTTTTTTCGTCAATTATTTCACGCCATATTTCGTAAAAATATCATAAAATTTTAGTTTTTTTAACAAAGAATTTGCTGCGTTATGTTTGACAAGCTCATACCGTGTGCTGTGTCCATGTCTTGTTTTGTGCAAGCTCTCTGAAAACGGTGGAATATATTTAAGGAAAGAAGCTAATCGAACCACTCCTGTCCAACTTAAATCAGGTTTCGAAACTCTGTGCGTGGAAAAAGCTGATTATTGTTTTACGAATATTACACGCGAAATCCTCATTTTTAACAAACTTACCCTCAACTGAGGTGACAAATTATATTTACAAATTTGGGGTCGGANTGCAAAGGAAGGTGTCAATAAAATCCCTTGGAGTTTCTTTTTTTTCGTCAATTATTTCACGCCATATTTCGTAAAAATATCATAAAATTTTAGTTTTTTTAACAAAGAATTTGCTGCGTTATGTTTGACAAGCTCATACCGTGTGCTGTGTCCATGTCTTGTTTTGTGCAAGCTCTCTGAAAACGGTGGAATATATTTAAGGAAAGAAGCTAATCGAACCACTCCTGTCCAACTTAAATCAGGTTTCGAAACTCTGTGCGTGGAAAAAGCTGATTATTGTTTTACGAATATTACACGCGAAATCCTCATTTTTAACAAACTTACCCTCAACTGAGGTGACAAATTATATTTACAAATTTGGGGTCGGAATATTCGAAGCGCTTTTCAAATACAATTACATTACAGATGTTGTTGGATATATCATTGCCCATGGTTTTCTGCGAAGCCGAGTGGTTAGCGCGACTTCCTTCTGCTTGCAAGGTTATGGCTTTTTATCATGTCTTGGTCGCTTGTGTTTCCCTGGACAAAAAACTTTAAATCGACATTGCTTCAATCCATTGGAACCCGAGTCGCCAATTTCAAAAATCGCAAAACAATCAAAATAAGCTCGACCGTGAACTCATAATGAGCATAACGCATTCAGGAGTTGTTCCACTCCCCGAGAATAAAATGAACAAACAAACAAACAACAACTTGGTGTAAAAATACCATGCCAGCTTTGACTACCACCTCCTTTAAATTCACTTTTGAGAATGTTAAATGTAATTTTTAACTTCAACAGGGCGCCAATCGCCAAAAGAAGTCAGTGCATTCAGTGCAAAAAGTCGTTTAACTTTAAAGCAGCGTCTGACCATAGAAATCAAAAACATTTTGAGAGTTCTATGGTCTGGCTGTAAATCGGAAATCATTCAACTGTGAAACTAAACAAACACTCACACAGCGCGCGCGCACATACACGATGCACGTGCGCTTAATTGGGTTGTGACAAGGCTGAAGCTTGCTGGACGCAATGTTGCTAAGACTGGGAAATGCTAGCAGAGTGGTCTCGTTTTTTGTGATTGCTGTACATACTGAGTAAGCTGAAATGTTTCCCTGCGAAGGCTAATTGATTATGGTGTACATTTGACGCTTCACGAATCACATGTTTCTTATGAATCCATTAGGATTAGGTAGCTGCTTGGACTTCGATGCGAAGAAAGTATGAAACTTCTCTTATTATGTACATTTTATACATGTTATGTTTTAATGTGTGTAATACTGGCAGTAGGTTTGATTAAATGATGATTGAATGCTGCAGCTTGACGAGTTTGTCCGCCTGCATTGTTTTGGTGTTGGGTATTTACCAATGGNGTTTTAATGTGTGTAATACTGGCAGTAGGTTTGATTAAATGATGATTGAATGCTGCAGCTTGACGAGTTTGTCCGCCTGCATTGTTTTGGTGTTGGGTATTTACCAATGGTACTGCAGACCGAGAAGGTTTCCACCTGGTCCGAGGGGATTCCCCTTGGTGGGGATAATCCCTTATCTCGATTCTCAACCCGAACGAATCCTGGCAAAATGGAAAAAGAGTTACGGTTCAATAATGTCGGTTCGTTTTGGCCGTTACGACTGGATTGTTCTTAACGATTATGAGGCCATTCAACAGGTACGACGATTTACTCGAAAACCACGAGCCAAAATTGTAATGAAACATTTATCGGTGCAGGCTTTTGTCCACGAAGGTGATTCATTCTCTGGGCGACCTCTCATTTCTGTGTTACAAGAAGTGACTGCAGGTCACGGACTTGCCTTCCTCGATTATGGAAAAAAATGGAAATTGCAGCGTAAGTTTGGCTTGATGACTCTCCGCGGGTAAGTGCTCGCAAAACCAACTTATTTAACTTGGTCAGGTTTCTCGCATGTACTTTTCTTAGATTTGGCATGGGCAAGAAAGGTATGGAAGCACGTGTGTTGGAGGAGGCTGCTTAAATGAACGAGGAAATTCGGAAACAAAATGAAGTCATTTCAATTGACGCGAATTACCCTTGTTTATCACGTTACTGTATAAGGACTGGGTCCACAACTGCTCGTTAAAAATGATTAATTTCGTTCAAATTTATTACTAAAATGCTAAACTAAAAATGCTGTTGGTAAAAGCTACAACTACATTTTGTCTCCAGCAAGTTTTGTCAAACACAATATCCAACGTTATATGTGGAGTTGTGTTCGGACGACGATTTGATTATGACGATCCTTGGTTCACCGGAATTCTTCAAGACTTTGATAAATGGTTCGTTAAGCAGTGCGATGTGCAGTGCATTAAAAAGTCTCCTCAAAATCATGTTGTTAAATTAAATGTTTAATTTCAAGTAAAGATAAACTGAAGATTTAAGAAGATAAACCAAATCGGTTTATAACATACCAACATCTCTGAAATAGACATAAAGAAGGTACCGATAAAACACATGTCAACAAAATCGGTTTATAACTGACCGATATTGAAGGCTCAACGACCCCAAAAAAGTATCTTGTTTGGCTTGCTTACTCTCCTTCCGTGGATGAAATACGTGCCTCCCTTCTCGGGAATGGCAAAGGAGCTTAGGCACGATGTCGATCATATAATTGGTGAGTAGGTTGAATAAAAAATGCATTGTTTAAGAGATTTACTGGTTTCGTTTGCGCAGGTGAATTTGAAAAAGAAGTGAAACAACATGAATCGACTTTCCAGAAAGATGCCAACGCGATTTTATCGACGCTTTTTTGGATGAAATGCACCAGAAAAAGGATACTTTTACTGTAAGTTGATTTGGAACTAACTTTAAAACTAATACTTAACTAGTGCGTTTGCAAAACTTTTTGTAATAGATGTTACAGCTTCTTCACTACATCAGGGATCTGTTTGAAGCTGGAACTGAAACGACTACCAGTACTCTGCGCTGGGCCCTGCTTTGTCTTATTAACTACCCGGAAGTTCAAAAAAAGTTATACAAAGAAATTGTCCAAGTTATCGGTACGCGGAGGTCATTAGATTTTATGAAATCGGCATTAAACAACGTTACAAACTCGATTCGTAGGAGAGGATGGCATCAATGTCGATGAAAGATGAAATGCCCTACACATCTGCTTTTGTTCATGAAGTTCAGCGTTTCCGCACCTTGNACTTCGATGCGAAGAAAGTATGAAACTTCTCTTATTATGTACATTTTATACATGTTATGTTTTAATGTGTGTAATACTGGCAGTAGGTCGGTTCGTTTTGGCCGTTACGACTGGATTGTTCTTAACGATTATGAGGCCATTCAACAGGTACGACGTTTTACTCGAAAACCCACGAGACAAAATTGTAATGTAACATTTATCTGTTCAGGCTTTTGTCCACGAAGGTGAATCATTCTCTGGGCGACCTCTCATTTCTGTGTTACAAGAAGTGACTGCAGGTCACGGACTTGCCTTCCTCGATTATGGAAAAAAATGGAAATTGCAGCGAAAGTTTGGTCTGATGACTCTCCGCGGGTAAGTGCTCGCAAAACCAACTTGGTCAGGTTTCTCGCATGTACTTTTTTTAGATTTGGCATGGGCAAGAAAGGTATGGAAGCGCGTGTGTTGGAGGAGGCTGCTTATATGAATGAGGAAATTCGAAAACAAAATGAAAAGTCATTTTCAATTGATGTAAGACGCAAATTACCCTCGTTAATCACGTTACTGTATTAGGACTGGGTCCACAACTGCTCAATAAAAACGATTAATTTCATTCAAATTTATTAAACTAAAAATGCTATTGGTAAAAGCTACAACTAGATTTTGTCTCCAGCAAGTTTTGTCAAACACAATATCCAACGTTATATGTGGAGTTGTGTTCGGAAGACGATTTGATTATGACGATCCTTGGTTCACCGGACTTCTTCAAGACTTTGATAAATGGTTCGTTAAGCAGTGCGATGTGCAGTGCATTAAAAAGTCTCCCCAAAAGCATGTTGTAAAATTAAATGTTTAATATCAAGTAAAGATAAAATGAAGATTTAAGAAGAAAAACAAAATCGGTTTATATCATACCAATATCTCTCAAATAGAGATAAAGAAGGTACCGATAAAACACATGTCAACAAAATCGGTTTATAACTGACCGATATTGAAGGCTCAACGACCCCCAAAAAAGTGTCTTGTTTGGCTTACTTACTCTCCTTCCATGGATGAAATACGTGCCTCCCTTCTCGGGAATGGCAAAGGAGCTTAGGCACGATGTCGATCATATAATTGGTGAGTAGGTTGAATAAAAAATGCATTGTTTAAGAGATTTACTGGTTTCGTTTGCGCAGGTGAATTTGAAAAAGAAGTGAAACAACATGAATCGACTTTCCAGAAAGATGCCAACGCGATTTTATCGACGCTTTTTTGGATGAAATGCACCAGAAAAAGGATACTTT
>QXVZ01029070.1:0-16436 GCA_008931825.1 Phallusia fumigata
AAAAACAATTTCACTTGTCAAAAATATGTGGGCCCGAATAGTTTTTGAAAAACATCATGTTTTTTTTAACTGAACATTTCAGTAAAAACTCATGGCATCAACAGTGATACATACAAACATCAGTGCTTAGTGTTCCAAATTTAATTACAGTACAGTTAAATTTCATGGTCAACGGCGCCAATCACAGCTCGTAAGACATGCGATACTCCTGTGGTTACTGCGTTAACATGGGTTTATTTGCAGTGGCAAGCCGTGCGACCAAGTGTCAGCATCGTTGTGCGGTCATATGGAGTAACGCAAACGCAACATTGTGTTCGTTGAATACAAAATCATGCAACACGATGCCGAAAATCTCAATGATGTGAAGCGCCCGCAGGGGGGTAGTTGGGAACAAAAATCCGAATATTTGGCGAGTGTTTTTTGTACCACCCAAACGCGCTCACCATTATTTTCTCATTAGTGGTGGCACTATGCCTGCACATATTTGTTACATACTGTTTACATGGTTTTGTTCAGTTTCTCACCAAAAATCATTTATCGTCCCACGTTACTAATTTGTCCATTCATACTGAAACAACCAGATTTATTTTTTCCAGACAAGTGGCCGTGATTGAGAGTTCGCCTTGATCTGATTCAAAACCGTCTAGCCGGAAAGCGAGAACGCAAAACAAGTGAGTCAGTTTTCAAACAAATCCAATGATTCGGAACCACGAGACCGATTGTTATTCAACGGCAAAAAAGTGAGCGAAATCCCACCCGCGTCAACAAAGCATAATTCGTGTTCACTTTTGTTTCCTCAAACAGCTTGAAATAAAACCATACTGATTGGGGGAATCCCCACGCTCAGTTAAAGCGGCATAGGAAATCGGTCCGAGTCGCAGCAACTTTACTTTGCAATGGCGCGAAAATTTGATGATGGAAAGCATTGGCCATGAGGTTTTCGTTTTTTTCATAGCCTTTCGACAACAATCTTCAGACTGATAACTTCAGCGTCGACATTTAACTTTTGGGACATATTTTTAAGTTATGTATTACCGTGGTAATTAATCAAACAGTGACTTAACAATATTGTTTGCAAAAAGTGATGAGAAAGTGTCGATTACCCTTTCGCTATTTTCCATTCATCTAGAAACGGGGATAGAGGGACATGAAAAATTCCCCGGGATTTAATCACCAGACACCCGCCGTTACTCGACAAAATTGGGGTGACGCATCTCAACGACTGAATAAATCCACGTGATTGTGAGTACGAGTACGAAAAAATTTAACGTTGGCCCAGATAAACCCCAGCGGTAAACAGCACCTGCATCACGCTATCGTATCAGATAACAGGAAGGAGCAAGAATCCATGAATTTCCACTGCCTCAATTCGATCGCAACGCTTCACTGAATGCGGTCACGTGCATGTTCGAACCCCAGACAACCCCGGATGCAACGTGTGCGTCAAAACGTACCCACGCGCTTGCGTCGCTTCGTTAACTTGCTCGGAATATTTAATCTTCGGACCTTGGAACTGGCTATTTTAGGAATTGAGAATAGGGTTGCAAAAGAGAAAGTTTCTGAGTAACGCCTATATATGTTGATGGAGACAGATGCTTGTAAGAAGATACAAACAAACTATTTTTACAGTCACTACTCAAAAATTCTTTTGTTTGAATTCATTTATCCACTTTTGCTTTGAAAAGAAAAAACTTCGCGTAACAAAGGCAAAAGTTTTGCCGCGATTTCTGCGTTTCAGTGGCAACTAGATAAGTGTCGACCATTTGAAATAAAACTTGTTGATATATAAACGCGGGACTCCGTTGTTAGCCAGAACGTCAAATTACACAATGTTTGCAGTTCAGTTAGTATTACTATTTCAAAAACACAAATTTCAAACCAATAACCCTAACCGTAGGGATTAGTCCATTTCCGCGTTTTACAGCGAAATTCCCCCGGTTTTAAAACGCAGAAAAGAGGAAAATCTGTGTTACAATATAAGCGGGCATTTCTGTGTGTGATGTCGTAACATATCGATATATTAATGGCACAGATAAGCGAAACAACCAAACAATAGTTTTTCTGCATGCCGGTAACATTGTAAGGCAGTAGTTCCCAACCGGGAAGGAATTTGATGAGTTAAGAGGAGAAATTTCCACTTTATGGTGAAGTTATTCATAATAAGTGTGGCACTTAAGTGTAGCATTTTTAGATAGACCAGTGGTTCCAAACTTTTTAACATTACTTTACATCAGATCTTGTCTAGTAGGGGGGAATGAAAAGTTCCAAAGTAGGCAAATGATGCATCAAAAAGGTGGAAAACCACTGCACTAAGGGTTCGTTGGTCCCAAGTACGGAAGGACCCTGGTGCTAATAGCTTAACAATCATACTGTGGCAGTTTGCATTGCATTTGGAACAATTCGACTGTTCTTATGTTTTCACATGAGGAAAACAAGGAAATGTTAGAAAAATGTCTTAAACCGAAATTCGTGTGAACTATGTTCAGAGGGATTGGGATTAAAAGTGTGGCCAGAATACTGACTCGTGTTAGATGTGAGCATGTTGCGCAGCGGTTGATTTTAAGGTTTCGAAATGAATTCTGGACATGTGAAACTCCGAACTTAATCTCTGTTGCAATCAGCAGTTTATAAAATACCAAATTTTTGTTTTAATTAAAGAAGTTTTTGGACACTTTGTGGTTTAGTAAATCTTCTTGTCAGCTTATTGTTGGCATATTTTGCTGGTTTCTGTGCCAGTTTGAACCTTTTGACGCTTGCTAAGCACCTTTTCGGTTGTCGACAGATTAAAAATTTACGTCACGTCCATGCGATAATGTTCGGATAGAAATTTTAAATATGTTCAGAGACGTTGGATTAAGAAAGTCTTTGGGGCCGTTGGCGATTTTCTAAATGTCCCCTCTTAACTTATTAAGCAGCGGTTAAAACAACTTAAGACGACATTATTCATACGTTTCAGTGTCAGTTTCAAAGTATGTTTGCCTATTACTGCGGAACTTTACGGTTCTGAGCAGAAGAAAACGAAGATTTATGTCAACTTCGTGTGCAACGATCGGCACATCTCAGAGTTGACGCAATTGCGTAGTTAGCGTTTTGGGTCGTCTAAAAATACCGTGAGGTGCAAAGTGAGATGGTAATGCTTGACAAGGGTTGCAACTTTTCCAAATATTTACAGAAGCGCTAACCGAAAATAAAACGCCAGAAATGTATTCGAGTAAATGCTTTATAAATCCCGGCTGATCTGTTTTACGCCCCCATTTTTAAACGTGGAAACGATTGCGGTTTTTGTGTCGAGAAAAATTAGTTTTTGCGAGAATTTTTTATTTGTTTGTCAATTTGGGTTTTCAAGTGTGCTTATGACCTCAACGCATTAATAGGTCAAAAATTTTTTACCCTAAAATAGATGACTAAGTGGGGCTGGTTTGTTGCAAAAATCCATGCTCAAAAAGGCATCAAGCAAAAGATATTGGGTTTTTTTTCCGCAAATGCAACATTTTTGCTTTTTATGAAACGGGACGTGTTAGAAAACTATATGTCACATGATACACATGTTTTTTTCACACCTAAACGGTCGAAATCGTCAGGACATAGGCCGCATACTGTTCAGGTCAACTGTTATCCGTCTTATTCCAACTGGAACTGTTTATACACAGCGCACGCTAACCTGGGCCAAGGTCGCCTACTCCAGGCAGAAGAAAAAGCTCAGTGCATGAGAAACCGTTTCACTACAATTTTAACTTGCTTTGATCGAAAAGAAATTGCTTGCATCTTCATCATCAGTAAGGTCTTGTCACATTACACCAAATTTGCTCGAGTAATAAAGAGCAACATTTCTCTAGTGCATATCATTGCCGGAGCAACGATGTTTTTGGACAGACTGCGAGCAAAACACACACGGAGCAACCAAGCGTGCTCAATGTTGGTCCAACGCACAACTGCCAGACGGAAAAACATTGTCTTATCCATCGATATCGTGGGAGTCGTGATCTAGTCGCGGGTACCGTTCCACCGGTGCGTTTAAAACTTGATTTTGCCGCGACGGTGAGTCACTTTTTTCTTGTTCCCGACCAGGGGTATGTGCGTGGGGTGAACGAGGGGCGACAGGCAACTTGCAACGAACCGAGACATGAACAAATGAATTATTACGCACAGCGGGATTTCGACAGCGAGAGATGTTTGCGAAATGTTTGAAAATATTACGGTGTCCGACAAAAGGAGAAACTAAACGGGACGAGCCCATGCCTGGCAGGATTTTTGTATCAACGGGGGTTGAACTTAAAAATGACAAAAATTTATCGGACAATATTTATTTAATTCCACGTTTTGTATCCACCTAATTTTTCGGGGAAAAAACTTAACGGGATTGGTGTGCGTTGCTTCAGCAGCAACTGTTTTATACTTTATGTCTGCAGAACGAAAATACGCCCATTTGTCAGTTAGGGCACTGTGACAATGTCTTAGACAGACCAAATTTTTGCACCCACATTTGGATGTTATGATTGTGCGTCCACAAAAAACAGCATAGTTTAACGATTCGATTATGCCAACAGGCCTAACACTGTAGCAACGTAAAGCTTTTTGCAGTTGCAAGGTGAGCAGAAAGGTAAGGCAGTTTTTAAAACCAAATACCTGTCACACGGTTTTTACATACAAGCTGCTAACAAGAACCAGCTTATAACTTTTTAGGCGGCGATTTCGTGCAAGCAGGCGTTTTTGAAAGCAAAGCCACCAGGGTTCATTTCACTGATCCTCGCAAGAATCTCGACGGACGGCGAACTTGGTCACTTGACAATTGACAGCCAATGTCAAAGGGATTAATAAAAACAACAAATTGATTTGTTTTGTTTTGGCAGCAAATCTCGTATGTAACCAGGGTTTTTGAATTTACGCTGTATGGAAAACGGTTTGCGTTCAACGAATTTCCTTACCTTGCATTTGTCCAACATTTCTGTGTTGCTCTTTAACTCGGTTTCGGCCAATATGATCAGGTTCTGAAGATCCATGTACCTGACAAAGCATAGACAAATTTGCAATTGAGAAATTTACGACTGTGCAAAGCTGAGGTGCCTAATAATTAAATATTGCTTTAAAAATTTCACGTTTTGGGGTCTTGTGGGTGAACTGGTGTAAAAAGTTGTCAGTGTACATCTTCAAATACCCATCTATCATGAGTTAAAGAAATTTGAACAGTTTTTTTTACCAAAACAATTTGTTGCGTCAAAAAGCCGCCTAATTTGGTCAATACGAAAATTAGTAACACTTCACTGTAAAACTTGACAAATTATACACATGACCAATTGAAGTTACAATCAATAGGAACCAGAAGTGGCCTAGGAATTGAACATATTTGTCATACCCGAGCCTGAAGAGAGGATTGTGAGGTGTGACCAGTGGGTGGCGCTCGCGGTCATATTCATCCCACGCGAGGCGACGTTCGGCTTCACTCAGCTCTTCCTCGACTTGGTGATCGAGCAACGACTCGTGCTCGTGGTAGGAAACGATCGCATCGCGCGTGTTCGCTTGCTGGAAAACGGAAAAAGAGAGTTTGCGATTCGTGAATTTAGAATTGCCGGAAGAAGCAGTTTACGCTTTACGCCGTGACCTAGAAATGTGCATTGTGATGAATAAGCAACTTCCCCATAAGAACATCCCTTTGGTGGAGGGTGTGCGATTGAAATGGCAATAAACTGCTATTGAGCGTCGATTTCATTGTGCTTTGCTCTTTCTGTATGCTTTAAAGTACCCTGCTAATCTAAAGGTAGGATTATAATATTAGAAAAACACATCATTTGTGATGAAAATGCAAAACATCAAGGACAAAAACAAAAGGTCACGCCTATTTGTACAGAAAATAAAATTATTTTGGAGGTCTTTAATTAGTAAATGTAGTGTTGGCTGTAATATCCTAATATTAAAAAACACACAAAGCGTATGTAATGCGCCGTCGACCGTGCAAGACACACCCACCGAAAACAACCTTTAAGTTATAGAGCACATCACTTTTCATGGATAGTAAGACTTTTTTGTGTAACTTTAAGGGATTAATTAAATGTGGTGACAAATTTAGTTCCCGAGTTCTTATGTGTTCTTTCATATTAAATAACATTGTCCCAGCCAGCAGAAGAACGGTTTGTTCAAGTCATTTAAACGGAATATTGTTTTAAAAATTTGCTTACTTTAGGCGCCCAACAGACAAAATAAACAAGCGTCAAGGTAATTATATGCCGTGCGATATAAAATTAAGTAGAAAAATACTATCTGGAAAAAGTAAAATTTAATTTAACGAATGTTCATTACAATGAAAAAACAATTTGGTTATGCTTATGAAGATTTGGGGATGAAACTCCTAGGACCCTTTGCAAATCCACACAAAATAACATTTAACCTGAAGAAGGTCCGCTAGAAGCTGGTCTTTAGGTGGAAGTTGCTGCCGAAGTTTCTCAATGCTTTTGTTGTCCAACTTATCAGGTTTGAACGTGTACAATTCGGATATGTCTTCTGCAGTAAAGTGCCGTTCAATTTGCTGCTCGTCGATAACGCGGTAAGCCAGTGATTGTTTCACCACCTGTAAATAAAGTTGCTTGTCATTTTGTTTATGTTTTGCTTCTATCATGTTGTTGTGGAGAAGAGTTTCGTGGTATTGGAAACATAATAATTTGGAAACAGGACGTTCGGTTTAACATGGCGTGCAAATACAACTCTTTACTAAAACTGTTAACAGTTTTTGAGGAAAGAATTCCCAAACATCTGGAAAATTTAGGTACATGCCGAGCACTATGATTGCCAATGTTTTAAAACTCGGGAACCTTATCAACCCGCACGTAAAATCGGAATGGTTGTTAAAAAAAATTTCAATGCGAAAAAAGTTTCACCTGAAACTGACATAGTAATCGGAGGTTTGGGTTTTTGTAAGGGTGGGAAAGAGGCTTTTTTGTAGGTAATAGATCTGATTTCGCGCTTAATTATTGCACAAAAAAATCTCTCGTCGCATCACTAAACGATCGACGAGTCACCCTTAACCTACGTCAAAACAATCCGCATTTTGAAAATTCTTTATTTCCCAGCTATTCCCAAGAAAGAACTAGCCGCACGGAAATTGCTGCGAGTCCATACACACGTCACCAGTGACGGCGACTCAAACGTTTGGCGAGACTTTCGACAGAGCGTGACAAAAACAGCGTTATTGGAGGCGTTACTGGTTGTGTGTGAAGCGTGGAGAAAGTTAAGTCCTCCGTATTCAAGGGAAGTTGGCACGGCGAAAATCGCATCAATATCAATAGGCGAGGAGTGACCGTCGGAAAACATGGGATCAAAACATAGCTGTCGGTGCATGGGCGCTTTCGCTACAGCGAGTGTAAAAATGTAAATTGCGTTGTGGGTGCGTTAATTGTGTTAAGCATTGCGGGGATTATACCACTCAGCGGATTACGGAAAAACATACTTCTTAGAAACGCAAGACACGGTCCTAAAGAGTTGTTACCTGCAAAGAACTTGTTTGTAGTGGATACATTGCATTGCAAATGTTTCAACAATTATGCACTGATGATGTCAACAGCAATTGTTTGATGTCAGCGTTTGCAATACAGTGTATTTACTACATACAAGTTATCTTGCAGTTACGTTTTTATCAAACATACTTTTCCATGGCAACTTTTTACGAAAGCACAGTAGATTTAAAATACGACTCGAAGTATTACAATGTCCACTGTCTGACATTTTTCCATAAGACGCATGGTCCAAAAAACCTGACATTGACTGATCGTTAGAATATCTTTCGGGTCGGCCTATACCGCGTGTGACCCTCCTCGAAACAGGCGATATGTTTTGCACCCGTTTCTGCAACAAAATCTTGCGAATCGCGACCCCAGCACGTACGAGCTACCGCTTTCTGCATTACAAGCACGTAACCAAATATCACCGGACATCAAACAACACTGATTCGGCGTGAAAACATCAATTCCGGTGCAGCTGCTTTGTCGCGTCTGGAACTTGGAATTGAGGTCAGCCACAAATAAGAAAACGAAGCCGAGTTCGAATATTCATGGTGAAAAAAATTTGGTAAACACGTTTTTTTGTCTGTGCCCGGCACCGTTCATTGAAACCGCAATCCAACGACCGAGGATCCGCGTTCCGGCTTGCACGTGATGGATGTTATGTGCAGCAGTGCGGAGAACTTTAAACCCCCACTCAAGTGGGGTATCGTGACTAGATGCAATTCACTTCTTACGGATAATTTCCTAGAAACAGTGCAACGCTGCTTTTTGTACGTTTACTGCGTTGATTACATATTCCACTACTGCTGGTCCCATTTGGGCATTTAAATTTTTTTTGCTATCAAGGCGCTTGAAAATAATAGGGCATCTGTTCGTACGCCAGTGAAGTTGCAAACATGCAGTGACGAAATTATGTAAATTACGTTTTTTGTGCAAGGGGACATAGGAGCTGACAGAAAGTTTTCCAGGCGGGAGCAAATATTAATACAAACACAGTTTTTTATTCATGGGATGTTTCTGATAGAACATAAATAAGAAACGAATTACATTTTTCAAAATTCCATTAGGGGGAGCCCTCTTGTCCCTGCGTGCTGGCGCCCATGCAAGAGGATAATAACAGTGTGCCGAAGGGTAAATCAGTTTCACTTTATCTATTGGGCGACATTGAAACATTTCATACTCCTCAAACCGCGAAACTTTTCCGCCTCCTATTGATGTTGGTGCACCAGGTCACGTAGGCAGTGGTAGATAGAAAAATTCGCACCTGTCGGTCGTATATCTTCTCTTCCATTGTCCCCTGTGCGATGAGACGATACACATAGCAGCTCTTCTCCTGGCCGAAGCGATAGATGCGGAATATCGATTGTAAGTCGTGCGTTGGATTCCAGCAAGCATCGAACACGACGGCTCTGCACAGGAAATAACACCATGGTACGCGGTGGCAATAAACATCAGTCTGATAACGACGGTAGTGTGGCCAATACGGCAGTTGTCATATGCGACAGTTAAAAACAGGGAAAATAATCAGGGTTAATGCTGCAGAAAACGACCCGACACTGAAAAACAACAACACCCATCGGAGTTAGAGCTAGAGGTGAAACTCACCCTAAAACCCAACCAACCATCTGCAAACATGTCATCTTTTTCCAACAAATACTGGGTGCCCACAGCTCTCACTCACAAAACGTGCTACTGTGGATTTCGCTTCTCGTCTTAGACGCATTGTAAAGTGAACTCCAGTGTTTGTTCAGGCTAAAATTCTTAATCAAGGTCAACAAAGCATTTGTATTTGAACTTCCACCAAAACATTCGAGAATACAAAACTACCGACCCAATGTTAATACTGGCACGTTCATTGTTTGACATAATAAAGTATGTCTAGGCTATCATTGTATTGGGGACATTAACTTTACTATCGTTTGTGGTGTGCACGAACGTCAAAATAACGTTCACTATTTTGGTGCTAGCGAGCCTGCAAAAATTGTATTCCAGTTAGGCATTTCATGCTAAAAAAAGTGCACGGACAAACTTGCAGGGAAGAGAAAAGAAGGAAGGCTACTTGGAATTCTTCAGAACACATTCTTATTCTATATTATGCATCACTTGCCCAGTGACTAATAGTGTAAAGCACTTAAAATACCCAAAAGACATCCTCCTTCGTATGCAAAAGTTGAATTCAAATACCCTGGTAACTTGAGCCATATGATTTTGACATGTTATACACCGTAACAGGCGAAGGAAAACCGCATGCAATCTTTGCAGTCAACCTATTCTTCGAGGTCAAGCACACACAGCTACCACCCTAAAACCCTGCGACAAAACGTTACACGATTTTGCACAGGTTGTGCGAACCCCATTAACTAGCTTCGTGTGGTCAAGGTGGGCGGACAGCTATCGCCAACTGGTCAAATCTCTCTGAAGATCTTGCCAAGGTTTGCTTTTAGAGAGTCGATCACGTTACAAATCGGTGTCATAGCACTTCCTGTACTTAAACATGTATGCAAAATCGCGTGATATTATGTTGTTTGGCGATTCAAGCACGCGGATAATTCGGGCAACTGGTTTATGGTGGTAAACTTTGCAGCAACTAGAGCATGGTTGCAAGAGCAAAACCATACAACTCTTAAACAATTTTCCGGTCGCTGCCTGCTCTCGAGCCGACCCCAAAAACTTTAATACCCGTTTACCAAGTTCAAGGTTCGTTCACCCTTGGTGCTGTTTAAAGGAAAGCGCAAGATTTCACGACCACTGCGCCACCAAATCCAAATGGATCTCCACCTTGCCACTGACGCGGAATTATCCTCTGCTTAACATCTAGTGATGCCAACATACCAGACAATGTCTGTCATCTACACAAAAATGACTCACAAAAATCAAAAGCTCCCCCATCAATGATTTCCATGGATTTGCGCCACCGCCAGACATAAAACGTTTAGACGAAAAACAAAACCGAATACGACGCTTGTTTGCACCCGAAAGCATTCTTGAGCAAACAATCTGGGTTATTTTTAATGAATACATTCTACTTCAAACCTAATTATTTCGTCACTATAATTAACACCATCCACTTAAGTCATTAAAAATCACTTTGCATCATTATGGGGATGAATCGCTTCAACCAACCTGTTGGCTCCAACCAGATTCACACCGATTCCGCCTGCCTTAGTGGAAATAAGGAACAGCCGACCTCGGTGGTCGTGAGTGTCGTTGAACTGCTCAATGTATTTCTTGCGCTGCGCGGCATTCGTGGAGCCGTCGATGCGGTAGTAGTCGGCATTCTTGTACCTGAGAAGAGGTAAAACTCTAATGAGGCGTGATAATAAAATTACCTTTCCTGCCAAGTGTTCGTCGTCGAACGCGCATCGTTGAAAACAAAGCCAGATAACATCAGATCTAGAAGGGAAAATGAACACGCAAAGCCAACTACCAGAAGCACCGCATGTGGTTTGGAATTTGGATAGGAGCTTGGGTAAAACAACACAACGGCAACAGCCCAGCCAAAGGCACGCCACTGGTAAGTGGATTACTCTAAGAATGCAACTGGCGAAAAACGCAAACAGAATGCAGGTGCGCGGCAGGCCAAGGTTTAAGAGTGACTTCACGGTTCTCCTACTTTAAGCAATTAACGTCAAGGATGCAATGAATCAACGTCGCTTTACGTCAAGCTTTGTTTTATCTTATCGGGGTTGCAAGTAACGTCATGCATGGTGGGCGTCATTGCAACTCGGCGTTGAGAATAACTCGCTTTCGAGTTTGGGATATTTATTCTCAATCAACGAGCGGTTTGGATGACAGAAAACTTACCACCGCCAGAGGGAGCCCGGGGCCCGCTTCCGCTTATCGCGCTCACGCTCCTTCGTCACGTCCTTTAGGATTTCCTCGATGAGGTCAAGAGTGAGGAGGGATTGTGAGAAGACGACCACCTTGTCGCGAACCAACGCTGCCTGGTTAAGGATCTCTAATAGGAGAACGATCTACGCAAAAATACAACTGTGAAGAAAGAAGGATTTTCCGCCATGTTAAGCTTCGCAATCCTGACTTTGTGGGAGGTGGCCCGGTTCTACGCACAGATGTATACAGAAACACAATGGTTTCGGTGCTTGGGCAGGACTTAAAGAGTAGTTGATGAAATAGCAATCGCTTCGACAACCGCAGTTGTGATCATCAGCGCATATAATAAAAAGTATTCACTACATTCAAGATCTATGGCAGGTTTGTTTAACTGATACATAAAAATATTTTCGAATGTTTAACATTCGAGCAAGATTTATTTCACACACCACGATAATGCGAATTTAAACTCTCTTCCAGTTTTTGTTACGGATATGGAATTCTGCCTCGAATGGCTAAATTTAACATTTTGATGACACACTTTAGATGAAAGGTACAGGATTGTTCTTTTCGCATGTTACATATTATTTTCCTACACACATTACCTTTCCGCTGTGTTCGACTGAGCGATACAGCTGGTCCTGCGTCGGCATCAGAGACTCGAACCATGACGATGGGAGAGGGGCTACACAAGCAAAAATCATATTCATTTTTAGGCATATATTGCTGGGAAACATAATAGAATCGTATGTAATTATTGCCANGCCAGACATAAAACGTTTAGACGAAAAACAAAACCGAATACGACGCTTGTTTGCACCCGAAAGCATTCTTGAGCAAACAATCTGGGTTATTTTTAATGAATACATTCTACTTCAAACCTAATTATTTCGTCACTATAATCAACACCATCCACTTAAGTCATTAAAAATCACTTTGCATCATTATGGGGATGAATCGCTTCAACCAACCTGTTGGCTCCAACCAGATTCACACCGATTCCGCCTGCCTTAGTGGAAATAAGGAACAGCCGACCTCGGTGGTCGTGAGTGTCGTTGAACTGCTCAATGTATTTCTTGCGCTGCGCGGCATTCGTGGAGCCGTCGATGCGGTAGTAGTCGGCATTCTTGTACCTGAGAAGAGGTAAAACTCTAATGAGGCGTGATAATAAAATTACCTTTCCTGCCAAGTGTTCGTCGTCGAACGCGCATCGTTGAAAACAAAGCCAGATAACATCAGATCTAGAAGGGAAAATGAACACGCAAAGCCAACTACCAGAAGCACCGCATGTGGTTTGGAATTTGGATAGGAGCTTGGGTAAAACAACACAACGGCAACAGCCCAGCCAAAGGCACGCCACTGGTAAGTGGATTACTCTAAGAATGCAACTGGCGAAAAACGCAAACAGAATGCAGGTGCGCGGCAGGCCAAGGTTTAAGAGTGATTTCACGGTTCTCCTACTTTAAGCAATTAACGTCAAGGATGCAATGAATCAACGTCGCTTTACGTCAAGCTTTGTTTTATCTTATCGGGGTTGCAAGTAACGTCATGCATGGTGGGCGTCATTGCAACTCGGCGTTGAGAATAACTCGCTTTCGAGTTTGGGATATTTATTCTCAATCAACGAGCGGTTTGGATGACAGAAAACTTACCACCGCCAGAGGGAGCCCGGGGCCCGCTTCCGCTTATCGCGCTCACGCTCCTTCGTCACGTCCTTTAGGATTTCCTCGATGAGGTCAAGAGTGAGGAGGGATTGTGAGAAGACGACCACCTTGTCGCGAACCAACGCTGCCTGGTTAAGGATCTCTAATAGGAGAACGATCTACGCAAAAATACAACTGTGAAGAAAGAAGGATTTTCCGCCATGTTAAGCTTCGCAATCCTGACTTTGTGGGAGGTGGCCCGGTTCTACGCACAGATGTATACAGAAACACAATGGTTTCGGTGCTTGGGCAGGACTTAAAGAGTAGTTGATGAAATAGCAATCGCTTCGACAACCGCAGTTGTGATCATCAGCGCATATAATAAAAAGTATTCACTACATACAAGATCTATGGCAGGTTTGTTTAACTGATACATAAAAATATTTTCGAATGTTTAACATTCGAGCAAGATTTATTTCACACACCACGATAATGCGAATTTAAACTCTCTTCCAGTTTTTGTTACGGATATGGAATTCTGCCTCGAATGGCTAAATTTAACATTTTGATGACACACTTTAGATGAAAGGTACAGGATTGTTCTTTTCGCATGTTACATATTATTTTCCTACACACATTACCTTTCCGCTGTGTTCGACTGAGCGATACAGCTGGTCCTGCGTCGGCATCAGAGACTCGAACCATGACGATGGGAGAGGGGCTACACAAGCAAAAATCATATTCATTTTTAGGCATATATTGCTGGGAAACATAATAGAATCGTATGTAATTATTGCCACTTACTGATTGGTTTTAGCAGGGACTTTGCGAGATTCACCAAGTCCGACTTTTCCTTTGCGCCGCGCAGATCGCCACCTTTTTCGGATATGAGCTTCTTCAGTTCCTTGTGCATAGTAGGGGGTGTATATCAATGACAAAGTTAGTCAATGGGAAAAAAAAGCATAGAAGTGACGCTATGCGTTTGAATTGNTTTTTCGGATATGAGCTTCTTCAGTTCCTTTGTGCATAGTAGGGGGTGTATGTCAATGAAAAGGTTAGTTAATGGGAAAAAAGCATAAAAGCGACGCTATGCGTTTGGATTGGGGCAACGAAGAGTAACTGTCGTATGTGTAAGGTTTCAGGTCGCTTTACACCAACATTAAATCGAATATAAAATCGAGTAAACGAAAATTCGTCTTCTCCTTATTCCTCAATTATTCGAATTAATATGATAAACAGTCGCTTTATCGCATAGCTCAGGTATAAATAAAAATAAATCCTATCAAAGCGCAATATTGGATTTTGAAAGCTTCGACTGCCTGCTTCAGGGTATGACGCCTTTGGAATAGTTGGTTGGACGACACCAATTTATTAATACAAATAGTTTGGCTATGAATCGAAATTATTTTGCGACACACTGGAAAATGATAATGACGCACTGTTTAAAAACCACGGGGGTATAGGTTAAAAGGTGTTCAAAGTAATTTCAAACACAAAATATGGCAAAATAAACAATTTTTATAGCATTGTGTACTCTTTTATGTCTTTATGGTGCATGGCTACACCCAACAAAAAGCTTGGGAAATTGACTGTTTTGTCACAGTTTGGTAGACGTAAATGTTAAACCATTAACAACAGAGTTTTGTTAAGAGTACATTGCGGTTTTGCGTTTCGCGCTTAAATACCTGAATCGACATTGTCGAGACTTTTTCGATGTTCGGATCTTTTGACGTTACGANAACAACAGAGTTTTGTTAAGAGTACATTGCGGTTTTGCGTTTCGCGCTTAAATACCTGAATCGACATTGTCGAGACTTTTTCGATGTTCGGATCTTTTGACGTTACGATTTCCTCTCCACTTTCATCCACATTCACATCCTCCTCATCACTACTCTCCTCGTCTTCACTCTCATCATTGATCATTCTTCGTAAGCTCTCCTGGTCTTCCTAGAAAGGGAGAGTTTCACAAAAAAAGTTTAAAACCCTGTTTTTGCAGCAACCGTTGATAGTTGCACACCAACTTTTGTCAAAAGTCCGTGATGATTACAAACTGTGTAGAATGTAAAGCAAATACAATGTTACCGTTACGTAAGTTTGTGTGACGTAACAAATACAGAGAGAAAGCGTTTAATAGTTCTCGCGTCGCAACTCAAAACTTGTTTGTATTTTTGCCCACCCTCATTCGATTTTAGTAGATTTGCCCAGAGCACCGAGTATTACATGTTCAATACTTCGTAGAGCACCGATCATCAAAAACGATATGATTAAAACTCTCACTTAACTATGGAAAAAGTAAGAAAGTCGAGGTAACAGTTTTGTGTTTCAGCTTACCCTCTTTTCACGGCGTGCTTTTGCGAGGTGCAGGATCCTAGGATGACAANATTTTTGCCCACCCTCATTCGATTTTAGTAGATTTGCCCAGAGCACCGAGTATTACATGTTCAATACTTCGTAGAGCACCGATCATCAAAAACGATATGATTAAAACTCTCACTTAACTATGGAAAAAGTAAGAAAGTCGAGGTAACAGTTTTGTGTTTCAGCTTACCCTCTTTTCACGGCGTGCTTTTGCGAGGTGCAGGATCCTAGGATGACAAACGACCATCAAAAGATTGTGGAAGTTTTGGAAAAGGCATTCCTTCTTATTGTGCATCTCAGAACAACGTTGCAGGTAAGCTTCGTACAAACGTACCTACGAAAGTGAATTCTTTGGTTGTTGTGGGGGAATGACATCACAAAGTTTTTTGGACTTTTCTAAAAACGCCTATTAAAGAAATTCCTTCACATACAAAACCGCATGTCAAAATTAGGACGTTATACCAACTGATATTCGTTTTAAGAAAGGTATTTGCATAGCGCCGTTTGTCACGTCAAATAACATCCTGTCTAAAAACGAGGTTCAACAAGTTTAAACAAAACAAAAACACAAAGGCAACAGATTTGATAGTTCGATTACTAACAGGAGCTGCCATAGGCGTCGATTTTTTAGCAAAAAATTTTTCGCGTTGGGTGGCGAAATGATCAAATCCGAGCGGTCTTCCTTCTGCATTGTTTAAATAACGAGAAGACATTTGCGTCCCTCGCCTCGCATGTGTTTGGTGAAAACAAGTCTTCAGAAATCCTTGTGTTGGCGCAAGCAAACGACCCACGAAATTTTTGGGGTGGCAGCATAGAATTTTTATAATGGCTGTCACCCTAGAAATTTCCTGTGGGGGGCGCCACCCCTGCCAAGCCGGGAATCGACGCCTATGGGAGCTGCTAACACTTCACATATCGACTGTTGCATGACTGGGCCAATCACGCGATGGTTTGAAAGCGAGATGGTCGGTGGAATACAAACACGCACGCAATCAACGCTTGAAGTCACTTGCGCAACCGTGGTTGCACGCAGACGACCTGACGCGCTCTTACATTGATGCGGCGCATATTTGGAAGCGGCAGTAGAATGGTGGGTTGTTTTTCGAGGAAAATA
>QXVZ01029079.1:0-11104 GCA_008931825.1 Phallusia fumigata
AGGTAACAACGAACTTACAAACGACGGAGATGGAAATTGGGAAAATCTAAAAACTTTCGGCAACGTTGCATCGGCGACCAGTGACGACTTCAAAAGCTTGGTTTATTTTTCCATCGATGACGCCAAGGACATTATGATTTGGCAGGTTCCAAATAATACACCATTGTCGATGTGGAGAAGCAACTCATATCTTCGATACAGAACCTATGGTCAGTTTCTTACTAGTGTCGGAGGCAATCTACAGAAATTATTTCAGAGTTACTATCCAATAAGACAAGGCGTTTATACCTGGGGAAGCGACAACGGACCAAGTTTTCCAGTAAAATACGATTAAGGATCGCCAGCTGATACTCTATCTCACTTTGGACCAGAAAGTCAACCTTACTTAACAGCAGGATATATACAGGTTTCAATATTCTACATTAAAAAACCGCTTCTTTCTGGTTATGATGACAGTTAAAGCCTTCTTAAAGTGTAGGTCGTCTAAGCAGGGTCCTCGTTGTGTAATTTGTTGTACATGTTACAAACGATTGCTGTCAGGCTAAAGTAATTCACGAACAACGCATTTAGGATAATATAACAGTTCTAAAAAGTATAGCATAAATTCTTTGTACAAACATAGGCGCTTTAATAATAAGATAGTAACGTTACCAGTATTTATTGACAGTTTCGAACTGTGAACGGTGCGCAAAACATCAATGCTATCTGCCCTGGAGTTAAAGTGGACCCGTCATGGGGTGGTTATTCATATGCTTGTATCGGTTCAAGCGGATTCTGGGGCAACGTTTATAACTGCGGAGATCTCAGTGGAATGGCGGCGGGTGGTTATGGCACAGCAACTGGCAACAGTGTCGACAAAACTTTGATTGAGTCAACTTTCTTGATCTTTTATCGTTGAACCAAAATTGTTTGACGAAAAACTAATTATTGTAATCGGTAAAGAGTTTAATTCTGGGTTTTAAATACAACCAATCCGAGATTCAACCCGTCCATGTTGTACGGTAAAGAGGCAAAAAGGATGTGCGCGCGTACTTGTTTTGTTTTGTTTGATTCCACTTAAAAAGGTATAGAAGGCGAAACAATGAAGACCAATGACAGAAGTCGCGATATACTAAAAGCATGCGGTAACGAGATTAACAGTTGGTGTGTGATTATTGTATTTTACCGACAAGATATCACAAAAGATCTTGGTAGTCAGCGTTAGCTGCGTGAAGCGTTTCCATCTGCATACTTAGAGCCGATTCCAAGTACCCTGCTATTTCTGCAGTGTGAACAAATACTTACTAGACAATTAAACTTTGTCTAGTGACATAATGTACGCAGCAGAGTATCAAATAATCCTGTGACCGTTCGCAGATGTCAGATGAAAACCGCTGAGCCGTCACCCTTTAAAAGGCAGGCGAAAATATAGCGTTACTAGTTATATACTGTGTAAATTACATGAAAGAAAAGAAAATATTTTACAAAGGAAACGAAAACTTATCATTACGAATTTACAATAGCCTAACTTGTTTTCTTGTTCAACGTTTAATTTTATGATCACAGGAAGTTTTTATTGTGAAAAAATGTTTACCAACGTTCTGCTTTTGTTGGCAGTCACCAACACAGCATGTACTTTTAAACATTTCTTTTTTTTAAAGCTTGTAATTAGGCTACTTTGTAACGTCAAAAAGTTTTATAATGAAGTTGTTTAACGGTCATGTAAAAGTGATATTCGTAATTTCAGGTGGGCTTTTGTCATGCCAAGAAAGCAAGGGAAAGACTTTCCGGAGTGGTGTGTACAACCTAAACACAACAGATGGGGTCGAGTACCAAACCTACTGCGACATGTTAACCGACGGTGGAGGATGGACTCTGGTTGCATCCATACATGAAAACAACGCACACGATAACGGAAGATGCACAGTCGGTGATAAATGGTCGAGTGAGCAAGGTAACAACGAACTAACAAAGGACGGAGATGGAAATTGGGAAAATCTTAAAACTTTTGGCAACGTTCCATCGGCGACCAGTGACGACTTCAAAAGCTTGGCTTTAGGATAATATAACAGTTCTAAAACGCATTTAGGATAATATAACAGTTCTAAAAAGTATAGCATAAATTCTTTGTACACACATACGCGCTTTAATAATAAGATAGTAACGTTACCAGTATTTATTGACAGTTTCGAACTGTGAACGGTGCGCAGAACATCAATGCTAGGATGTGGCTGCAAACCACCTATCATGGTGTATATTTAAATTAAGCTTCTGCTTGGTAACTGTGACAGTAAAAGCCTTCAAGAACTGTTGATCGTCAATGCAGGGTAATAATCGAATATACGATACAAGTTTATTGAAGTAACGTTCGCGTTCTTTATTTGCAGTTTCGAACGGTGAACTCAGCGCAAAACATCAACCCTATCTGCCCTGGAGTTAAAGTCGACCTGACATGGAATAATTACCAAAGTGCCTGCATCGGTGGAAGTGGATTCTGGGGCAGCGTTTATAACTGCGGTGATTTCAGTGGAATGGCGGCGGATGGTTATGGCACAGCAACTGGCTTAAGTGTCGACAAAACTTTGATCGAGTCAACTTTCTTGATCTTTTACCGCTAAACCAATGACATTTAGCGGATAATTTTATGATTGCTGTAATTCAAATAAAATGTGTACAATAAAACAAATCTATGGATCCACCCTTTAGAGGCTTACATGTAACGATAACAAAACTGAAACCATCAACAAGCAAGACCCAAATCATCCGGCTTGGAGATTAAAACGCAAATGGGCTCTGCGATTTTCTCTTTTTACGCAGTTTCAGCTATTCGTCCTCTCATTGGTCTAACACGACACTGAGCTGATAAGTCACTCAAACGTCCGCCTTGTCACAACGCCCACTGGCGGTTAAAATGAAACAAAGCGTCGCACCTGCGGTGGCGCTAAAGCAAGGCAATGTTTCTTAAAGTGACAATGCACTTCCCAACAACGAATAATCATAGTGTTTACAGAAAGACAGACAGCAAGATATCATCATGTGACGTCAGGTTGCTGCAGGCAACCCACAGCGGTTGATTTCGTCACCTGCAGCTGTAAGTGTTAACAAGAAATACAAGCCGGAGTGGATTTCGAATTTCACAAACTTTAAGCGCTTTTTCGAACCCTCATGGCTTTAGATTAAATAAAAATTAAAAGAGATTCCTAAGACGGCATTAGGATTTAGAGTTTTTTGTAGGCTATTATATTAGGAAACGCCGGTGTCTGGTATTTTTAAAACAAACATTTCTGCGTCTCTGTTACAGTCTTTTGTTTCTGCTTTTGTCCTGAACTTGACACCGATGGAAGTTAAACTAACAACAAATCTTGCATTTTGAGTTAAAATAAGAAAAACACCAATGTACTGAACGATAGATACCGAAAAGGGGGCATAGCAATGCTGTTGCGGATATTTGCTTTGATAATGACGTCAAAATAAACCGAAAAGTATTCTTAGCCTCGGTCGCTTGTTTTTACTTGAGCAAAAAACTTAAGAAACATAATTTCAAACCAGTGAAACCCGATGATTTCAGTCAAATTGAGGTCACCAAATACAAACAATAAAATAAGATCCAACGAAACTGCAATGAGCCAGATAGCTTGCTGGTGGACTTTTTGTGCCCATATTCAATGCGCGAGGTCAGAAAAAGTGATATTCATCCTTTAAAATAGTGCAGAATTGAAGGCCCACGTGAGGTAAACCTCATACGTAAAAGCTAAACTTTCATTCACCCCCACGTAGTGTGCTGCGTTTTCCATCTGCATACTTTCCCATCGGGCCAAGTATCCTACTATTTCTAAACCTGAACAAATACTTGCTCTTGTGACAACTTGTACACAGTAGAATATCAAATAATCTTGATAAAACCGTTTGCAGATGTCAGATAAAACTGGTGAGCCGTCACACTTTAAAAGGCAAGCGAAAATACAGCGTTAGCAGTTATACGATGTAAGGTTCGCAGAATAGTAGCAAAACTTCGCATAGAAAAAGTTTGGCTTATTTTTCCATCGATGACGCCAAGGACATTATGATTTGGCAGGTTCCAAACAATACACCATTGTCGATGTGGAGAAGCAACTCATATCTTCGATACAGAACCTATGGTCAGTTCCTTACTAGCGTCGGGGGTAATCTACAGAATTTGTTTCAGAGTTACTATCCAATAAGACAAGGCGTTTATAACTGGGGAAGCGACAACGGACCAAGTTTTCCAGCAAAATACGATGACGGATCACCAGCTGATACTCTATCTCACTTTGGACCAGAAAGTCAACCTTACTTAACAGCAGGATTTATACAGGTTATTATGGTATATATTTAAATTAAGCTTCTGCTTGGTAACTGTGACAGTAAAAGCCTTCAAGAACTGTAGATCGTCAATGCAGGGTAATTTGTTGTACATGCTACAAACGATTGCTGTTAGAAGTAATAATCGAATATACGATAAAAGTTTATTAAAGTAACGTTCGCGTTCTTTATTGACAGTTTCGAACTGTGAACTCAGCGCAAAACATCAACCCCATCTGCCCTGGAGTTAAAGTCGACCCGGCATGGAATACTTATCAAAGTGCATGCATCGGTGGAAGTGGATTCTGGGGCAGCGTTTATAACTGCGGTGATTTCAGTGGAATGGCAGCGGATGGTTATGGCACAGCAACTGGCTTAAGTGTCGACAAAACTTTGATTGAGTCAACTTTCTTGATCTTTTACCGCTAAACCAATGACATTTAGCGGATAATTTTATGATTGCTGTAATTCAATTAAAATGTGTAACTTACAATAAAAAATATCTATAGATCCACCCTTTAGAGGCTTACAGCTAACGACAAGAAAACTGAAACCATCAACAAGCAAGACCCAAATCATCCGGCTTGGAGATTAAAACGCAAATAGGCTCTGCGATTTTCGCTTTTTACGCAATTTCAGCTATTCGACCGCTCAAAGGTGTAACCACGACACAGGACTGATAAGTCACTCAGGCGTCCGCCATACCACAACGCCCACTGGTGGTTGAAATAAAAAAAAAGCGTCGCACCTGCGGTGGCGCTAAAGCAAGGCAATGTTTCTTAAAGTAACAACGCAGTTCCCAACAACGAATAATCATAGTGTTTACAGAAAGACAAACAGCAAGATATGATCATGTGACGTCAGGTTGCCGCAGGCAACCGCACAGCGGTTAATTTCATTACCTGCATCTGTTAGTGCAACCAAGAAATACAAGCTGGCGTGGATTTCGAATTTCACAAACTTTAAGCGCTTTTTTAAACCCTCAAGGCTTTAGATTAAAAAAAAATTAAAAGAGATTCCTAAGACGGCATTAAGATTTAGAGTTTTTTGTAGGCTATTATATTAGGAAACGCCAGTGTCTGGTATTTTTAAAACAAACATTTCTGCGTCTCTGTTACAGTCTTTTGTTTCTGCTTTTGTCCTGAACTTTATTGCAAACGGGAAGTTTTTCTGACACCGACGGAAGTTAAACTAACAACAAATCTTGCATTTTGAGTTAAAATGAAAAACGCCAATGTACTGAACGATAGATACCGAAAAAAGGCCATAACAATGCTGTTGCGGAGATTTGCTTTTTTAGTGACGTCAAAATAAACCGAAAGTGTTCTTTGCCTCGGTCGCTTGTTTTTACTTGATCAAAAAACTTAAGGAACATAATTTCAAACAAGTGGAACCCGATGATTTCAGTCAAATTGAGGTCACCAAATACAAAAATACAATATGATCCAACGGAATTGCAATGAGTCAGATAGTGACGGTGGGCTTATTGTGACCATATTTAATGCGTGAATTGCTCCGCCAACCAACGATGAAAATAAAAACAAACAGATCAAGCAGGTCAAAAAAGTGCAGAGTGGATGCCTACGTGCGGTAAACCTCAGACGTAAAACCTAAACTTTTATTCACCCCCACGTTGTGTGCTGCGTTTCCATCTGCATACTTTCCCAAAGAGCCGATTCCAAGGATCCTACTATTTCTGGACCGTCAACAAATACTTTCTGGCCATCAAACTTTGTCTTGTGACAACTTGTACACAGTAGAATATCAAATAATCTTATGACCGTTTGTGGGTACAGATGAAACTGCTGAGCCGTCACACAAAGGCGGGCGAAAATACAGCGTTACGAGTTATACGATGTAGAGTTTATAAAGTAGTAGCAAACCTTCGCATAGGAAATGATCGCAGACTGATGATTATAAACTTAAAATAGCCTTAACCGTTTTTTTCTGTTTAAGATTTTATTTTTATAATCACAGAAAGTTTTTAATGTGAAAAAATGTTTGGTCTTGGTAGTCAGCGTAAAGTGTCAAAGATCAATTTGGTGGGGATTAAAATCACAACATTTCCTACAATTGAACATTACAAAAATGCTGCAAACCACCAGCAATTGATACAATGTTAATGGGGAAATGCGATTTTAGGATGCCACAAATTAAGTGAAATTAAATAACGCCCAACAGTTGAACCATAAAATCAAACCGGAATTAATACTGGACATGTTTAGAATTGCGAATTTTTCGGACATGTTCTATCAAAGCGAGCCAATTGAGAAAAAAACTACAAACATTTGTGCCGCATTGCATACATTTTTAGATGACTGTGTAGCTTCATTGGAGTTTGTACACAAATAAGCATAACTTGGTCACCCCATTCAACTACCTATCTGCTGCGCGACTGCGCAACTCGCGGTCGAAAAAAAGAAAGTGTCTTACGATCGGTTGCGCTATATCAAGACACCGTTGCAAGTAGTCATAACGCACTTGACAATACCAGTATATCAATCAAATGATGCACGTTCAAATCGACCCAACAACAATCTGCTGCTATCCTAAAGTTTTAATAAGTCGAACAAGTTAAAATGCTCAAATTCTGTGGCCCAAAACAGAAAACCCAGTCTTAGTGGGCAAACTTGGGGAGGAAACTTGCTTAATGTCAGAAGAAACGTAATTTTTTAGACCAGTTTTCAAAATATAGAAAAAATATAAAAATGATTCAATCAAGGGTATCCAGGAAACTGGGAAATTAAAAAAATAAGCCCTACGGTTGGAACTTAACAAGACAATAAATCGTGTGCCTTGTCCTGAGGCCGCAGAACTAACTGCAAGGCATACATTGTAAAGTTGAATAACGTCTGTTGAATCTGCAACATCAGCCGTCGTAAAAGTACGCAGCATTTTTATGGAGTTGAGATGTAACATAAGGCAACAACATTATTGCTCGTGACACAATAAAAGTCTTAAAACCAACTCATAAATGCTGTAACAGGGCTAAACTAAACATTACACAGACCAAAAACACCTTGGCCTAACGTTGTGTGCTGCGATTCCTACTTTCCTAAGATCCATTTCCAAGTACCTTAGATTTTTTACAATGTGAACAAATACCAATTGACGTCAAAACTCACCATCAATGCTTGTCAAGTGACAAAATATACAAAGCAAGGTAAGATATCAGATGGCCGTTTCATGGATGTCAGAAGTGTGAAGCTTGTACACTTTATTGCACAGGCGAAAAAAAAGGGTTAGCAGTTATAGAATGATTTAGAGAGATGTAGAAAAATATCTTGCGTAGATAATGAAAAAGACATTGTGAATTTGAAATAACCGAACTACATTTTCTTGTTTTCATATCTTTTATTTTAAAGATTTTATTTCTTTGATCGCAGAATTTGTTCAATGTACAAAATGTTTGGCATCATTCTGTTTCTGTTCACAGTCACCAATACCGCATGTACGTTTACTTTCTCATTTTTTAGGTGAAAACTTAAAATAACTTCATAACTTTTAACGCAATGTTTAGTGAATAAACTTATTAGTCACGTAAAATCTAATTTGTACTTTTAGGGGGATTGTTGTCTTGCCAGGAAAACAAGGGGAAGACTTTCCGGAGTGGTGTATACAACCTAAATACAACAGATGGGGTCGAGTACCAAACCTACTGCGATATGTTAACCGACGGTGGAGGATGGACTCTGGTTGCATCCATACATGAAAACAACGCACACGATAACGGAAGATGCACAGTCGGTGATAAATGGTCGAGTGAGCAAGGTAACAACGAACTAACAAAGGACGGAGATGGAAATTGGGAAAATCTTAAAACTTTTGGCAACGTTGCATCGGCGACCAGCGACGACTTCAAAACCTTGGCTTATTTTTCCATCGATGACGCCAAGGACATTATGATTTGGCAGGTTCCAAACAATACACCATTGTCGATGTGGAGAAGCAACTCATATCTTCGATACAGAACCTATGGTCAGTTTCTTGATAATTTTGGGGGCAATCTACAAAATTTGTTTCAGAGCTACTATCCAATAAGACAAGGCGTGTATATCGGGGGAAGCGACAACGGACCAAGTTTTCCAGTAAAATACGACGAAGGATCACCAGCTGATACTCTATCTCACTTTGGACCAAGCACTCAACTTTTTTTAACAGCAGGACATATACAGGTAAATGTCAAACCATAAACATTACTCTACCTGTAGTATGTATTTAAGGTATGTTTGCTAGTTTATTAACATAGGCCAGTTACACGCCTATTGTTAGAGCCATTAATACCAATGTAAAGCATTTAGTATTCAGGTGTGTTTTGTAGATCTTGGAAGCTCTGTATTCGTCATACAACTTTTGATACTTTAAATATATTTTCAGTTTCGAACTGTGAACTCAAACCAACATATCAATGCCCTTTGTCCCGGTGTAAAGGTGGATCCATCATGGGAAGGCAATGCCAACGCATGTATCGGGGGCAGCGCATTCTGGGGTGCTCTTTCCAAATGTGGTGATTTCAGTGGAATGACCTATGATGGTTACGGCACAGGAATTGGATACAGTGTCGACAAAACCTTGATTGAAACCACATTTTTGATCTTTTATCGCTAAACCATTGATATTTGTCGAGTAATTTTACATATTTAACCGAGTGTAATTTAATGTGTACAATAAAACAAACTTGTGAACCCACATTCAAAGGTTTACAACCACTAATAACAAAACCTATAGTAGAACCGAAACCATCAGCAGGAAAGATCCAAATCATCCGGCTTTGAAGATTAAAATACAAACAGGCTCTGCGATTGCGACTAATCAACTAGATTCAAAGACATATCTGTGCGAGTTTATGCCTAAAACAGCCAACCTATGATGTCACAACTAGGTCATCATTTGGATAAACAAAGATATATATTTGACATAAGGAAGTGACACAATGATAAACAGGGGAGTGCGCGCGTACTTGAATAGATATAGAAGGCGAAACAATAAAGGCCGATTGCACAATCAGCGATATACGAAAAAGCATACGGAAAAGAAAATAGTCAATTTTTATCGACAGAATAAAAAAGGCGGTCGAATGAGAATCTGTCGACTTTATATATATGTCATGTCTAAATTAAGCGAACGTTGACAAAAAACTTTAGGCTTGTACGCCAAAAAACGTTCAAATTTCAGCTATTCGCCCACTCATAAAACCACGACACTGAGCTGAAAAGTCACTCGGTCGTCCGCTTTGTCACAGTGCCCACTGGCGGTGAAAATAAAACAAAGTGTCGCACGTGCGGAAGCGCAAAAGCAAGGCACTGTTTTTTAAAGTGTCAACGCAATTCCTAAAGAAAGAATATAATGTTTACAGAAAGACAGACAACAAGATACCGTCATGTGACGTCAGGTTGATATTGGCAACCCAAAGCGACTGAAGAGAAGCAATTACGTCACCTGCAGTTGTAAGTGTTGACGATAAGGCCAAGATAGCCCAGATTTTCCGTTTTTCAAACTTGAAGCGATTTGCAAAAACGCTCAAAGCTTCCCATTAGCAAGAAATTCCAAAGAAGGTTCAGATTAGTGTCTCTTGCATGAAGCACAAAGGAAGCCTAACAGATTGTGTTCCAAGTCCAGTGTAAGTTAACTTTCACAGATCAATGTAAATACCATAGGAGCTAGCGTTGACCAAACAATTAAGGCACGATACGAAAGCACAGAACACAAAATAAACGGGGGTCTGAATACTAAGATTGCGATGGTCAAGGAAAACGTTATTCGGTAGATACATATTAGTACAGTGCGCTTAATACAGTGGGCTACGACGCTGGTATATGATTAAACTCAAGGTTTTGAAGAGTGGAGCGCACTTGAAACCTTCGGACGGATAGCTACGAGCTAAAACTGGGTTAAAATATGTGGAATGCTACATTTAGGGCATAAAACGTAATTTTAGTTGTTAAAAGAAGATAAACAACTTAAAAACGATGGAATGTAGTTCATCGAGCATTGATTTTGCCATAATGGATCGGAAAACTGTGTCCAATAACCCTGGTGGTATTATTTAGTAATCTATGTTTCAAAGATGTCTTAGTGGGAACCAAGTAAAGGAACGGGCCACAAATAAACAACTAGAAAAACAAGTAGGAACCAAAACTTGGGCCACAAACAGACATGAGAGCCCTGGTGTGGATTAGAACTTCAAAATCCGTACATAAACGACAACGACTCGCTGCCAAACAACTCTTAGTACAGTAACTCACTTGACAACGATAGTGCGTCAATGCAATGACGTACGTTCAATAAGTTTCACCGGGCTTTTAAGCCTTGATTTGAGTTCTGAAAAGTTTGTTTGGAAATCGAGCAGCCAGCAATGCAAAATGCGAAACCTACTTCAAGTGGGTTAATATAAGCTGAATATTTAATTAAAATATTTTTTCGACAAAGAACACTTTGTAAAAGGTTGGTTGACATTGTTACCAGACACGATTTGTAAATATTAATATCACAGGAAATCAAGTACCACAAATTTCGTGGCCAACGGCATGGAGATGTATAAAAACTTGTCTCGAAATGAAAATCATCAAATATTAACAGATTTTAAAATCCTACAGAACGCTTTGGAAATCGCACCAGTGAATCAGTAATTTCGCAGAGGAGATACAACAGTGTCGGGTTTCGGAAGGCGCAAATGTTTTCGAAATTTACATTGAAAGCTATTACACTGATACAATATAAATTGTTTTATTTCAGACGTGATTTAAATTATTACATGTAGATGAAAGTTGACCAAAATATGATCAGGTTCCAGAAAATATGT
>QXVZ01029085.1:0-16361 GCA_008931825.1 Phallusia fumigata
TTAGCGTACCAAAGTATTTTGGAAATAGTTTTAGAATACTGCAAACTATAAGCGTTCAAAGTTAGAACAAACCAAAATTATGAACAAACTCGTTAAGAACCCGCTTTAGTGCCGCAAATTCGTGAAGGAATTCACGTTAGACTTTAGCTACCGACAGACAATTTGTCGTCGCACGTTTTTGTGTGAAAACACTCCTCTCAAATTCTCAGCGGTAGAAAATCTGGCTGCGTAGGTGGAGAACTTCCAACCAAGCTCCACTAATTCCACATTTCGTAGGCGGTTAGGACTGCAGCCAACCCAAACGTCGCTACTGCTGATTAAACTATCAATTGCTTCAATTTAATTTTATCACTGGGTGTGTCTTCCGCTAAGCTTAACTTTAACTGCTGCTGCTTTGAAACTGCCCGAACGCGAAAAGCGATAAACCGGTTTAGAAGTTGACAGAAGAATGCCATTCTTCAGCTTAATGATTTATCTTTTAGTCACTAATTTTTATGCGACCGTAAAATTGAAGCAACTTTCACTAAATAAAAAAATGCTCGTTAAAGTTTGGGATTTGCAAAATAACCAGCGATATCAACTTTGATTGATGGAGCGGCGACCACTTCAAGTAAAGTTGAGCTGATAGCTGAACGCAAAATCGCACAAAACCCACAAACAACATTTTACATCTGCGGTAAAACTGCGGCGGGTTTTGGATTTCGGCAATAAACGCAGCTGAGCTCGCCAAGTGCTTTCAGCTTCAACAACAATGGACGGATTCGTTTACTCTGCTTCCCATTGTCACGTCATCAATCAAACTCCAGTTAAACTTCTTAAACCCTAAGCCCTCTTTTCGACCCACGGTTCTTATTTCCCTCTGAAACGTTTTACCAAGCGCTCACGTTTTATACGGTTGACCATTGTGACGTCACAGGCACGCCGCGCGTCGTTCCGCTTCACATATTTTGCTGCAGCTACTTTTAGAACCAAACACGGTCGCGATATTTTCCCACAAACACCGCTGCTTAGTGATTGTGACGTCACACATGAACAAAGCTAACAAAAGACGCCGCATTCTCGGACACGCGATGAATCACAACGCCGCGAGTTATTGGGTGATTTTTGAGGTGAATGGGACGCGCGCGGTAACACGACAATCCACGATTTTCTATTTGCTCGAAATCATCGGGGAATTTGTGTCGTATCGTGCTGTGAAGATTTCGTTATTGGCCTGACTGCTTTTTTATTGCGGCTTTTAGGAAGTTATTATTGAACACAAGCAACTTCACAGAGTTTTAAACTTTGGTAGCATCTTTTTTTTAAATATCAGGTCACATCAAACTATTAGAAGCATACATGAAACAAATACCCGAAATTAAAGTCCACTTTAGGAATCACAACTTGTAATTTCTATTTTTCTTGTGACTTGTGCCGATGTAACGCAGGTCAGTTTATGGATAATAAAACACACCTCTCAACACCTCGACCAAAATAAACCACTTCTAACATACTTTGACCAATGAGCGAACAGATATTTTCACAAACGTAGAAACTTTAAATTCTTTTACAAATGCTGATCTAGCTTTGACAGTTGATC
Source organism: Phallusia fumigata (assembly GCA_008931825.1). Taxonomy (NCBI): domain Eukaryota; kingdom Metazoa; phylum Chordata; class Ascidiacea; order Phlebobranchia; family Ascidiidae; genus Phallusia; species Phallusia fumigata. The sequence continues at coordinate 1,580 of QXVZ01029085.1, forward strand.
CGGCAATGTTAACTTTCGGCCAGCCTAGCTTTAACTTTACGGCCAGCCTAGCTTTAACTTTACGGCCAGCCTAGCTGAAGCTCGAAATGTGAATAAAATTCCGAAATCTCAATCCATTCTTAATCTCTCCAACTGCGAAAGAGTNGCTGTACCGTCACGAATAAATATTGCATTGTCATACCAGCCTATGTTCTTATTGCAACACATGTTATGAAAAGCACTAATTTTGTTCGATTTATAAAAGCAGACATGAAATTAGAAATATAGACGCTTAAACAATCGGTTACCAGACAAATTAAATTACAACCATTTTTAGGATTTCCAAAATTTATCAAACAATATGAATACGCTTGCGCTCAATTCCGTTGAAAAACACTCGACTAAAACCTATTTGAGAATATACAGAAGATGGCGGAATTTAAAAGCAAGCGATTTTGAAATAACGTGCGTGCAAAGTGGACGTCGAAAATCCAATAACCACTACACAAACAGCGATAACACGGCCCACGTGTGACCTTGAAACGCGAGCAAGGTCGAACCTTTCTCATTTACCGCGCTTTACCGATATCGGGGGAAATTCTTGGAATTTCGCCAGGCGTCCAAATCGCGACAAAGCGTCAGTGAACAAAGCACGAAGCAAACACGTTCGTCATCAGAAGTTTGATGATTAACTAGGACGGCAACAAACACTTAAATTCTGGCGCTTAAGTTTGTTCGTGTTTTGATCTTGTTGAACGCTCGACGTAATACGTAGCAACATGTCGGAATTGTTAAAAATTCGTTTTAGGAATGAATCTTAATATACTGGCCCAAATAGTTCTTAAAAGCATCATCCTTTATTCGATACGTGTGTATCTGGTGTAAACCTCATTGTATCACTAATGATGGAATCAGTTATTACCGACGCGATTGATGGGTAGAGCAACTATTCGGGTTAGTATCAATTTCATGTGATGTATTAACAGATCCGTGCTTTAGCGTACCAAAGTATTTTGNTTATTGAACACAAGCAACTTCACAGAGTTTTAAACTTTGGTAGCATCTTTTTTTTAAATATCAGGTCACATCAAACTATTAGAAGCATACATGAAACAAATACCCGAAATTAAAGTCCACTTTAGGAATCACAACTTGTAATTTCTATTTTTCTTGTGACTTGTGCCGATGTAACGCAGGTCAGTTTATGGATAATAAAACACACCTCTCAACACCTCGACCAAAATAAACCACTTCTAACATACTTTGACCAATGAGCGAACAGATATTTTCACAAACGTAGAAACTTTAAATTCTTTTACAAATGCTGATCTAGCTTTGACAGTTGATCCGGCAATGTTAACTTTCGGCCAGCCTAGCTTTAACTTTACGGCCAGCCTAGCTTTAACTTTACGGCCAGCCTAGCTGAAGCTCGAAATGTGAATAAAATTCCGAAATCTCAATCCATTCTTAATCTCTCCAACTGCGAAAGAGTTTCGAGGTCAATCAAACTTTGGCATACCAACCCATAGAACACATAAGTTGTTTGTAAAACAGTGGTGTTGCTTAGAAACCACATTTTCCTGTCAGAAATATAGTTAATTTCGACAATCTTTAACTTTTCAGGGTATATTTACTCGTTTCCCACTTGACAAAACGGAATGCTGTCCAATGCTTGCCCAAGTTTCCGCTGCATTGTAGTTTGCAGCTTACTGCACTTCAACTTATATGCAAAACCTTATTTATTGACTAGAAAAGCGCAATTTGGGTATTTATTAACCCAAAGCCAATTTGCAAAGTTGTTTTGTTACAAGTTTACGAAAGCAAACAGTTGTACTGTTGCAGAATCTCTTTTGTGGTCGTCTTTCCTTGTGCTGCCGCTCACTGGGTGATCAACGTATGGTTTACAACGTGAAGGTTGGCTTCTGATTTTACATTAGGTCAAAAGTTCTGTTCAGCAACACATTTGTGTTATGTTGTGCACCAAGTTGTCTGTTATTACATCAACAGTCTCTAAAACAAACAAGCACCTTCATAGGTTGACTAATGCGATTTCTTCAATCAAAAAAGAACAGATTTGCGAGACAATGGACATGCAGGCAATTTATTACGTCATAAACCGTTGGCGAAAAGATAATAACCGGAAATACGTCATAAACAACGGAAGATGTAAAATTTCCAATCGGCGCTTAAAATATCCATTCTTATTATTGTCCGCATCAGGGTGTGGTATTTAAAAAGTTTAAACTATCTTCTCCTAAAGTATAAGGTCAATGGTGCAAAAATCAAACATTTGATTTTTAATCAAATTTAATTTAAAATTTATTAAGTTTTAAATAAACCTTGGATTTCAAAATACCAACTTCGCAACCTTTTCTCTGTGTGACAACAAACCACGCACCCCGGTCATGTGACAAAAAGCGAAAATAATTGCGGTATTTTTCTGCTTTAGTGACTTTCCTAACATTTTAGTGGGATTAATTTTTGGAATAATTATACGGCGAAAATGGTCCCTACAATAAAAAACTAAATCTTGCGGTAAAGTGGCGAGCGTTTTGTCGCTGTTGTGTAACTTACCAAACGAGTTACAGGGTATAACGGAATTTTTGCCATTATGAGTCATCATCGTGCATTGTTACACCACAATACCATCCCAGGAGCCAGAAACACCCCCCCGTATTCCAAGAACGCGATTCAGACAATGCATTCCCACTGTTGCGTAAAAATCAAGATTATTTCCACTACTTGGACAAAATGTTTGGAAATGAACGTTGCCATTATTTGTAAACGTATAATTTTTCGATCTTTTACAAAGAAGTCTGTAGAACTGGCCAACAATGNCAATGCAATATTTATTCGTGACGGTACAGCTGCAACCTTGCAGATAATAGTTGGGTGTGCAGCAACATTTCTTGGTGGTTGTCATACAACGTGCGTTGCATCGCTGAACACCAACATGTGTTGTTCTAAATTTGACAAAAATCGTGATTTCTATTTCCGTCAAACAATAAACGTTTATAAGCTGGCTGCCTAGGCGCGATTTGCCGGGATGGATTGGCAAAGTAAAATATTTTTAAATTGTCCTAAAACTTAAAAAAATTGCTTTAGCGGTGAGTTGCGATTTAATGAAAAACTTATTTCTCCTAAAAATCAAACGTTGGACTATGAGAGTTTTTTGCGTGCTTTTGAAACCAATAAACATGGTTTGAAGGTAATACCGTTTTTACTCGGGTCTGGATAAAATCTATTCTTGGTGTGCCTGGCATGATGAAATTGATTTGTAGTAGCTAACAACGTAACATTGTTTAAACTGAATATTTGCAGCTAAGTTAAGCGTGAAACTTGGCGTTTCATGTTTCGTTTACCGTCACAAGCCAATGACGTCATATGTTTAAAGTTGTAAGAGTTCACGCAATTACAAACAACAGTTTTGCTGTGAAGTGCCGAAAAAAATGGGTGAAACTTCTCAAGATAAAACTGGGAGCGTCCGCAGGCGAAGTGACTTGTTTACAAAGATAAAGTCGCTGGTAATTTGTAGTTGCAATTCCGACTCCTCAATGTTGGATGGGCGAGTTTGAGATCAAATGTAAGTTACCTATTGACCGGGAACTTGGTTAGAATCTCATTTGTTTAAAAATAACTCTTGTTGTCATAAGTGTAAAAAATTTACGAAACGTAAAATGCAAGATCTTTGATAATTTTTTATTATGCTGATTTTTAGATCAGTGGTTAGCAATTTTTAGACACATTTTTAGTCTTTGGTTGCGTTTAAAAAGTAAAAAACTGCTTAAGAGTCTATAACGTAAAGTGCGAGATGAAAGGTTGGAAATACACAGCTACATAAAACCGCTTCATATTAGTCTTTAGCTGGAGCAACAGCTTTGCAAACTTCCTATAGCCCTAGATTGAAATACCCAAGCCAGATTAATTCGCCTTTCAATAAGTGTAACTACTCCCAACAGCTTACGCAATATCATTATGTCACTTTCCAATATTAAACCATTGTAACTTGAATTACGTAATTGGCGATGGCGAAACTAGTTAAAACGGTGAAATCGTGGCAGGTGCTGAACGGGGAAACACAATGGGGGTGTGCCACCTTCAAACAATTGTTGATCAAGCAATAAAAACCTCGACACCCAGCACAAGATGTGTCAGTAACAAACGCTTCGTGGTGGATAAGCTTAACACAATCCACCAGCACTTTTTGGTGGTTTGGTAAAATATTTTGTAAAGGGATTTATTGCAAAGTATGTGTTACACTTTTTCTTTTCAATGGAATAACGGTACATCCGGTTTGTGGTGCTGGTGATGCTGAATTAGCCTGAGTAAATTGTTGAAACATCAGCAAACAAATGTTACACGTTGCAAATGAACTTTGGCTTCAACTTTGTTTACTCGAAGTTTCCCCAACTCAGTTTCGGTTCGCACAAGTCAAAGTTGTGTTAGAATGAATGGTTGAGTGAAAGAAATAAGTGTTGAATCTGGTTAATTTACCGGTCCTACATGCCTGAACTAGTTTGCTAACCAGCTGTGTTTAGTAAAACGTGAAATTTATGTTTTTGTATACATCGGCAACGGCAGGTAAAATGATTGCTATGGTTGACTGCACAAAGGTCGTTAGAAAACCCGCTTTAAGTGTACAAAGTCGTGCATGGAACAAGCGCTATGGTTGACATGGAACAAGCGCTATGGTTGACTGCACAAAGCTAGTTAGGAAACCCGCTTTAGGCGTGCAAAGTCGTGCATGTAACAAGCGCCATGGTTGACTGCACAAAGCTAGTTAGGAAACCCACTTGTAGCGTGCAAAGTTATGTATGCAGCAAGCGCTATGGTTGACTGCACGATGCTCATCAGAAAATCCGCTTTAAGAGTGCCGAAACGTGCCTGCAACAAGCGCTATGGTTGACTGCACGAAGCTCGTCATGCTTGACAGTAAGCCCGCTTTAATCTCACTGAACCGTGCAAGAAACAAATAGCGAACTTCATCTGAGGTTCACGGGCACGAGAAATCGATTTGGTGAGGATGAGTGGCGATAAAAGATTTCACTTTAAAGTAAACAAGTTAAATGACCTGCCTTTGTGAAATGAAGTTTCTCCGTGATCCTTATCCCCTAATGCTCGGAATTCTGGCGCCTTTGCCACGTTTGGTTTAAAATTGGATAAAAACGAGTTTGTGAATTGCAAGATTGGGTTCGAAACTATTTATGTTGTCAACAGAGATCATAACTTAATTAAACGTAAAAAACTTCATCACAGACTTTGGGCAAGTCGTTTTCACCAGAGAGTTAAACCCAGTTTACTTGACGTACACAAACTTTCTGCGGGGATTTCTTATCGAGCTTTTTATTTGTACTGAAAACCCTAACCAGGTCCCACTCAGGTGTTTTACTTGGGACTTTTGCTCTTCAAATAAAACGTTTCCGAAACTCAACAAACTTTCATTTTAATTGGGAAAATTGCATCACAACCGTTAACTATTAAGTCGTGAATCTATCTTCGATGCAAATCAAACTTGGATCAGGCTTTAAAAGATTTTGCCTTTCTATACTTACCACAGTGTATGTGACATGCCTGGAAAGCTTAGACGTCGTTAATCCGATAAGTAAAGCAGGTGTTTTCGAAAGGATAAAGATTTTTTTACTAAGAACATTTCGGCGTTATCACGAGTTTGAATCTTCCCTAGTAAAGCTCGACTTAAAATGGTGTTTGACAAAAATGTGAATATTTTCACTTATTAAGTTTCGCATGACAGCAGTTACTAGGAATCTCCAAAACCCCAGAGATCCATGTTAGCACGGTGAAATAATACTTGCGCTCAGCAGTGATGGGGTTAGTTGGCAAGGTCAACCATCCATCGCAGCGCACTTTATTTCCGCGGGAATTTGGCATTTGGTGGTTGCAGTTCAACGCTTCAGTCCTTTGCACTTGACATGGGGTTGAGAGGTTGTTTGCTTTGGGCGTAAATGTTTAGTTTCTGTTTCAGATGAAATTGGAATTAAAGTTGATAGTGAAGGTTGCAAAAAGAGTTCGGTGATACAGAAACACTTATGAGAATCAGTGTTTGTGTGAAAATGATATTTAGTTCACAATTGTTGGGATTGAGTTTGTAGTTTCAACATAATTCAAAACGATTTCGAAATCTCACATCGTATTTGTGCTGATAGAGATTAAAACAACTGAGTGCAAATTCAGTGGCAACTTACAACAACAACGTCTGTACGTGTGTGTATATTATACAGCAATGTTTGCGCACATGGCAGTTGACAGAAAAAAGGCCAAAAAACATTGATACTTTTCAGTCATGAGAAATTTTAGATTAAAAAGTCCAGGTGGAGAGCGCCTCCTCTTGTCCCTACATGTCGGCGCCTCTGCTTGTAGACATTGTGCGGTTTTCTTTGTTTGAAACCAGAATATTTTGTTTGCTTCCAGTTTCAAGTAGTTTCGGGTAAAGATTGAAACCACGTTTAGAGACGCCGAATTAGGGGAAATGTCAATAGCTTGATGGTTGAGCCTTGTTGTAATTTGAGTATTTCATCTAGTTGCTCTTAAAACGTTGGGTTTTGACAAATGGCGAATTATTTTTTTGCCGCAAAATGTTTACGGTTTTATATGTAACCTTCGCAAAGCACACAAAGCACTGTTGAAACGATGGCAGTTATATTGATCGAAGCTCAGCATAAATGGCAGTTGTCAATTTCCTTCTAGTGGCTTTCTTGTAATCATTACCGCCCTGTACTTAAACGTCGCATTTTTAATTATTATTACCAGTGACGTTTTAGCGATGGTTGCGCCTTGTACACGTACTTAGCGATAAGCAAACTACGACGCTCCTCTCATATTTAGCTGATGACGATGCCAAGAGCAACTTTTGTTGTAGTTAATGCTTTTTTAATTTTTTCATACTAAGCCTCACTCATTTAAGGGAAAACAAACTAAAGTTACGCGATTTCTCTGATACTTGGCTGTAATTGACGACAGGGTCGATTTAAAAAATGTAGATGATGTTTTACACCAAAGTATTATTCTGCTTGGCCTGAACATTTTTTATTTTAGTTTCTTTGTATAAGTTTCGACACAAAAAGTGTTGATAATACGTAATATTACAAACATAGATGCACGAAAGTTACATAACATTTAGGTTGCTTCTAATTTAGAACCTGGTATATTTAAAATTGGCAGCAAAATCTTTATTTCGAGGCCCGATCTATTCGGCGTATAAGTTGTAGAAGTTAAATATAACGATGAAATATATAAACTGGCTTGAATTCAACACAATAGCGTCACATGGGGGAAGACGAAAGCAAATATTTTTCTTCAAATATAGACGTGGTAGTAAAAACTGAAAGGTTAGATCATATACATGCAGCTATATAACGCGTATGGAGCCGCTTTAAAACTTGTCTGACTTTGTGTTTATAACCGTCAGGACTCACAAGACCAAACAAAAATATATTCACGTAAAAAAACTTAAAGCGCATTGTGATTGATGTTACCAAATAAGTAAATGACCGTGGATATAAAAACGCAGTAAATTATCATTGACTTTGTGGTAGCAGTCCGTTTCTCGCATCGACAACTTATGTGCAATTTTCCGATTCTGGTTCCCGAGCGGTTGGAAGAAAAGCACTTTGCCGGTATTTGAAGGCAAGGTTGGAGTTGCACTTTGGCATTTTCGGATAATTTCGGTTGAGAAGAAGAACTCCTAAGTTGTTTTCCTCATGCCAGAGATAAAAAACTTAGCGCAGTACACGTGCTTTGCGACCTTTTATGACCTTCAAAAATGCGGTGAAATAGCACAGAAAGTATATTAGCTTGAATTCGGAAAAGTTGTAAGCAAATTTTTAAGGAAGTTTTGCAGAATTAGTCGAACACTTTTAATCAGAATATTAATTTGTCGCTAAGCATCCGCAAATGGCTATTTCAAGTGCAGTCGCAAGCTTCTTTCTGTTTTTCGCATTTTGTGGTTTCCAATTGTGTTTTCTGCGTATTTCACGTGCAATAGGTTTGTTTGCGGAATTCCAGTCGATTTCCAATCGTTACTCAAGTTGTTTTTTACCCAAGTTAGCGTGAAACCGGGCAAGGAGGTCGAAATTTTGTGAAATCAGTCACGTAGTGTTTTGTCATGACTTCGGCTATTCGCGGCAGTGGCAGTTACAGGAAAACTTCAAGTAGGCACGATTGGTTAGCCAAGGAACCCGATTTGGGGAAGTTACTTATCTGTTCTTGCTAAAAACAAGATAAGGTTGTCGTCTCTAAAACCTGATCTTCACATATATTGGTGAAAACTTGTGGCATCTGCGCGACTTTCCTAAAAAGGTTTCTGTGACTGTAGCTTCGTGCAGTCGACTACAGTGTCAAGTCAATTCCAGTTTCGATTAGATTGTGTGGCAAGGCAAGAACTCAGAGCTAGATATGATCTTCAGAACACAAGGACGACATGACAAACAATGTTATCGCACAGTTACGTCGTAAGTTCAAACATTTTTTGTCTCTGCTCCCCTTTGTGCTGTGACTCAGTATACGGGCCCAGTACCGCAATGCAAAGCTCAGGTGTTCTTGTAGACTTTCATTGCCGGACATTTATACGCAGAAATTACAACAGTATTTCAAACAGGTTTAGAAAAATCGGACTGAGTGGTTTTAAAAAAGTGCAGTTATTTAAAAACTTCTCCGGTCAGGCATCAAGCAAACTTGATGAGGCTTAAATGCCGCCCGTGTCCCATGTTTTCGGCAATTTACATTCACATCTATCCATGCATAAATTTACGCACGACGTGTTCATGGCAGGAAGCAGGGGTGGTTCGGGTTTCCATGCTGGCATGGTTGAACAGTTCTGCCAGTTTTAAACACCAGAGCGAAAGTTTGAACAGGACGATTGAAAAATGTTTGACGGCTTAAAATGTTTTGTACGAATTCCCGCAAGTTTGAGTCTTTTTTAAACGTAACAGTATCAACTGTGACGCCACAACAAGGGCTTGCATTTTAAAACAGAGTTGGAGGTGCCTTTGACCCGCTTAACCCCTTCAATGACCCGGCCCTGACATGCGAAAAAGGAAACGTGATGACGTGGTGAATACCAGTAGCACTGAGTTGTTAGAGCTCNACAACAATATTCAAACAGGTTTAGAAAAATCGCACTTGGACTGAGTGGTTTCAAAAAAGTGCAGTTATTTAAAAACTTCTCCGGTCAGGTATCAAGCAAAATTGATGAGGCTTAAATGCCGCCCGTGTCCCATATTTCCGGCAATTTACATTCACATCTATCCATGCATAAATTTACGCACGGCGTGTACATGGCAGGAAGCAGGGGTGGTTCGGGTTTCCATGCTGGCATGGTTGAACAGTTCTGCCAGTTTTTAACACCAGAGCGAAAGTTTGAACAGGACGATTGAAAAATGTTTGACGGCTTAAAATGTTTTGTCCGAACTCTCGCAAGTTTGAGTCTTTTTAAAACGTAACAGTATCAACTGTGACGCCACAACAAGGGCTTGTATTTTAAAACAGAGTTGGAGGTGCCTTTGACCCGCTTANGGAGGTCGAAATTTTGTGAAATCAGTCACGTAGTGTTTTGTCATGACTTCGGCTATTCGCGGCAGTGGCAGTTACAGGAAAACTTCAAGTAGGCACGATTGGTTAGCCAAGGAACCCGATTTGGGGAAGTTACTTATCTGTTCTTGCTAAAAACAAGATAAGGTTGTCGTCTCTAAAACCTGATCTTCACATATATTGGTGAAAACTTGTGGCATCTGCGCGACTTTCCTAAAAAGGTTTCTGTGACTGTAGCTTCGTGCAGTCGACTACAGTGTCAAGTCAATTCCAGTTTCGATTAGATTGTGTGGCAAGGCAAGAACTCAGAGCTAGATATGATCTTCAGAACACAAGGACGACATGACAAACAATGTTATCGCACAGTTACGTCGTAAGTTCAAACATTTTTTGTCTCTGCTCCCCTTTGTGCTGTGACTCAGTATACGGGCCCAGTACCGCAATGCAAAGCTCAGGTGTTCTTGTAGACTTTCATTGCCGGACATTTATACGCAGAAATTACAACAGTATTTCAAACAGGTTTAGAAAAATCGGACTGAGTGGTTTTAAAAAAGTGCAGTTATTTAAAAACTTCTCCGGTCAGGCATCAAGCAAACTTGATGAGGCTTAAATGCCGCCCGTGTCCCATGTTTTCGGCAATTTACATTCACATCTATCCATGCATAAATTTACGCACGACGTGTTCATGGCAGGAAGCAGGGGTGGTTCGGGTTTCCATGCTGGCATGGTTGAACAGTTCTGCCAGTTTTAAACACCAGAGCGAAAGTTTGAACAGGACGATTGAAAAATGTTTGACGGCTTAAAATGTTTTGTACGAATTCCCGCAAGTTTGAGTCTTTTTTAAACGTAACAGTATCAACTGTGACGCCACAACAAGGGCTTGCATTTTAAAACAGAGTTGGAGGTGCCTTTGACCCGCTTAACCCCTTCAATGACCCGGCCCTGACATGCGAAAAAGGAAACGTGATGACGTGGTGAATACCAGTAGCACTGAGTTGTTAGAGCTCATTCAGTTTGTAGTGTTAAGAAGTGAGGTGATTACTTATAATCGGACAACCCACTAGCAAAATTGTGGTGCGCGGCGGGTTTTAATTGATTCAGGAAATGTTTGCACCAAACAAGTCTGGTTTCAATTGCTTGGAATGTCTGATCACAGGCGATTCAGGTTGTGGTGATTTTTGCGTTTACAATCAGAGTTTGAGTTGTGCCGCGAATGATGGCGGATAAAATTAATACGCGTTTGGACAGGTTTGGTAAAATTTGCGTCGCCAAAGTAAAAAATTTATAAAAGTTTTAAAAAGCTCGTAAATCCTTTCTGCAAAGTTTGGATGTCTAAATTTATCTATGATGTGGGTTTCGCTTCAATATTCGCAGTAAGTAGGAGATATCGAATTTAAAAAGGTATGTTTTTCAAAATATGTGGAGGTGAGTTTTTCAGAATTTGCGGAGGTGGTCATTAAATTTGGTCCGAAAATTCGCAAACATCAAAGAAAGCTGTTATTGGAGCTTTTTAAGAGGAGTCTTATTTCGCAAAAGATTAGATCAAAGTTTTGAAAGTCGGCAAATTTTATACCACGCACATTTTTGTGGGCAATTTGCAGAAAATTGTCCCACAAAGATTCCTCAGATAACCAAACACCTAATTCGTTTTTATTTTTTGCAGAAACGCCGAATTTAGCAAAAGTAAAAATTCTGTTAAAGGACTGAAAAGAAAATGTCGTCTACCGTCTTCCGAGTCGCCGCCCTCATCCTCATCCTCTCGGTCATCTCCATCCGAGCTTCAAGTGAGTTGGAAACTTTGCCTCACGTTGATCAAGATATGATTGATAGATAACCGAAAAATTGTTGGGTTTGATTTGACAACAAACTTGACCTTCGGGCCGGTAGTAATGCGGTTGCAACAGTTATGTGCACGGCTTTGCACACGGGTTTCCTAACAATCTTCGCGCAGTCAACCACAGCGCTTGTTACATGCACGATTTTACACGCTCAAAGCGGCCGGGTTTCTCAACAAGCTTCGTGTAGTCAACTATAGCGCTTGTTAAATAATAATTTACACGCTCAAAACGGGTTTCCTAACAAGCTTTGTGCATTCAACCACAGCGCTTTGTATAAAAGCTGACTTGGAGCCAGATTAATTCGTGGAAATTTGTGTACAAGAAGTCCAAAATACGTCAAGAAATCACTTTAGACTGCTGCCTGTTCTACGTCAAAGCATCGGAGCGCAGCAAGGAGGCGCATTGAAATGAGACAAACATATATAAATGTAAAAACATCTGTATTCAGCAACAACTGTTTAGAACAGGCAAGCATTGTAAAGTGACTTTGTTGGCATGAAAATCTTACACGAAGTTTTTCGTCTCACTTATCACCAAGTTGTTCCAAACCACACGACTTCTCTACCGAAATAACTCAAACCAACTTTAGGTTTATCGTGTGCCGGTGATAATTAAAAAGCTCTCAGAATGTCTTTGGATCATGTTTGTGGGTTCCATAAACCATCGGTGGAAATTCTGTTTTTAGATTTTGTGGATGGGGTGAAATTCTTTGATCAAATTTTTTTGACCCGTCGGATCAAAAGGGTTTTGTGACAAGGAATCCTTCCTGGGGAATAACAAACCTATTAGTCATCCACAAATAGGATGACCGCCAAGCAACCCACGACAATAGGCGTGTTTGTTCATGCATGACCATGGCACAAAACCGCCTTGACACAAAATTTCTTGACCTCGGGTTAAAAGCGGGTGTGGCAAGTTCTTGACCAATCAGAATCGAGCTTGGAGTAAACGATTTTGAAGTGAACTGGCTGTTTGTGTTCGATTGATTTCTCCTAGTAAATAAAGTCGCAACAACGTGAAAGCTCACCAGGAAAGTTTTTTAAGCCTAAAAATAACTCAAAACTTTAAATTTCCCGTAATAAATGTAGAAAAGAAATGTTGTACTTGGCAATTTTGAAGAAGCGCGAAGAAAAAAATTGAATCGACGGCTTTGTTCAATCGTAAACTTTTTGGCGCCTAAAGCGTAGGTATTCGAACCTAGGATGTGAAATTTTAAGTTTTTTGCTACAATTCTACATTGTCGTGTTGTGTAACGAGGAAATAGCCCGGTAGCACTTGATAACAACTTCCAATCAACACTTGAGATTTCGACGAACAACCGACGATTAACATCAGACTTTCAAATATGCGGGGGCGAGCTTGACGTGGGAGGAAATAAATTTGCCCGAAAATTACACAACCACGTAAAGTCGTGATCCACATTAAGTTACAGAGTTTTATTACCACTCTGACGTCATTTATTACCACAAGCTAATTTGCATAAATGTACAATTTTACGATGCACGACAATTAGGATTTTAATATCAGTATTTGCAATTAATTGTTGGTGGAAAAAAATTGGCGGACCAAGTCTGTGAGATTGTAATTATCATGCAGGAAATGACTGATGTGTAATATCCGAAAATTTGCCAACGCGAAATTTTCCAATATTTATTGTTAAATTTTACTGTTAGATTTTAAAAACTCACATTTTCGTTTTATTTGGAAAGTTATAGAAAACTTTTCTAAACTAACAAACTTTTTTGTAATTCTTTTAATTTTAAAAACCTTCTTTTCAATTTCAGGGCGGGAACACACAGCATTGAGAAAAGCTTGCGCAAGGATTTCGCAATACAAGAAAGTTGAGTTGAAAGTTTATGCTCTGGTAAGAACCACGTGATTTCCCGCTTGATTAAACACGTAGCTAGTGAGCTTCTAGCGGCACCGCCAAAGTAACGCCACAAAAAATACGATTTTGTGTTTGTAAAATTTGTTTTGCTCGTTAATGCCCAAGAGAATCAGAAAAAAATACAAATGCATCAATTTCTGTTAACTTTAATTCAATTGTCACTGTTCTAGATAAATGATTTTTTCTTTAATAAAGTCATTAGTGAAATAGGCAGCTATTATATGATGTCATATTTGTCTGATTCATGAGTAGAATTTCACAATGGAGAATCATGAGATATTCTAGAATACTATGCTGCAACTTGTGACCCATTTTAACTTGTCGCCTGTCATAAGTGGAATTTCGGAACCCGCAATTTGCAAAGATGTTTCTGACAAACCAGTAATTTGTCCCATCTTTTCAGCACTGCACATGTCACTGCTTGGACAAGCCCAATTACCTCTATGATTGCGATGATGTCAAGTACCGCGGTGGAGCTTGTAAGTAATTTTGCGGAGTTTTCCTTAATTTCCTTTTATGTGGTCGGTAAACAATCTTGCAAATCTGAGANATAAGTGGAATTTCGGAACCCGCAATTTGCAAAGATGTTTCTGACAAACCAGTAATTTGTCCCATCTTTTCAGCACTGCACATGTCACTGCTTGGACAAGCCCAATTACCTCTATGATTGCGATGATGTCAAGTACCGCGGTGGAGCTTGTAAGTAATTTTGCGGAGTTTTCCTTAATTTCCTTTTATGTGGTCGGTAAACAATCTTGCAAATCTGAGAAAAGAAAAATGGACAAAATAAATTTTTAAGGGCTAGACAAATTTAACCCGTGTGCGTTTTCTTTTCTTTTTCAGTTTTGTGCAAAATGTGCAGACAATGGACGAAATGTGCAGTTGGACGAAAGTTCGTGTAAAAACACTCCGGTCATCCGACGTTGGTTTTGTATCTCTTGCACTTTGTCCTTTCTCAACGGCGTTTTGTGTTTTGATTTTTTAAGTTCCGCAGATTCCACAGCTCATTTTCCGTAAGTTCCACAGACCATTTTCGAAAGTTCCGCATTTTGTTCTCCAACTTTTCCGCCTTTTCCTGGGGACTTTCCCCTTTTAATCCTGACATGCCTTGCTTTCATAGCAATGTTGAAAATATTTTACTAACAAACTTTCATCACTACCCATAACTTGCCGCACGGTGGCGCTCGTTACATAATCGACTATTTACGATGAAACCTTCGCTCCAGTTTTTTTCGAAAATAGCCCGAAATCAGTAAATCTATGACCAATTTTCTTGAAGGCTATTCAGGTATTGTTCAAACCTGAAGCAGTAAGCGGTTTTGCGCGAACGGTTTCGCTAATAACCCAAAGTATGAATATATTTAATCATAGTATACCTCGCTTACAATCGTGAAAGTCGTTTTTGTAGCAAGCACCATTGGTCACATGTAAAAAAGTTAAAATTGTTCAGTTTTTATTTTTGTGTTCAGTCACAGTCATCCAGTAAAAAACTTGCCCTGGTCGTGTCGTGTTGTGGGAAACTTTACAAACT